>BROG01000327.1:0-300000 GCA_030159075.1 Atrina japonica | reverse complement strand
CTCTAACTGTCAACTTTGTTCAAAGAAAACAAATATATTCAATTCATCTTTGAAACATTTAGAACCCGGTATGATATTAATTTCCGGTTCAACGACATGGTAAAAATCCAGTCAGGTTTACTCAGGTATCTAACCTTTCTAAAATTTGGAAAATTGAAAAAATAAATATCTATCGCTCGTAGAAACAAAGGTGGAGTAAGAACATTTGAAATATTCATACATGTATATGTATTTGAAGCTGTCCATTGTATTTATGAGTATAATAAATTTTGATATTTCCGTCGCGATATCCGTAAATTCCGAGAAAAAAAATCTCGTCGAAATATCGTAAGGATGACAAACACGGATCTCTGGAAATCAAGAGGTGGGATCAGGTGCCATGGAGGAGTAAGCATCCCCTGTCGACCGGTCACACCCGCCGTGAGTACACAGTCAAATCAAAATTAAATACGTGAGGAACGAATCCTCGTCACAATTGGTACAGACGTCTCAACAACCGTCATCGAACAGGAAACTCAACATTTCACTTGGTGAAATAGAGTAATCGCAAACAAGGCTATAAACCCACCATAAAATTTGCGTAGCGTTGACATCAAACGCGGTTTTCGATATCCCCGTGTCAATAATTTGTTAGTGAGTAGTTGACCTTTGTTTATGAAATGTTCATATGTTGAACACGCCCTGGCATATTGGATCATTTGTGAAATATAAACTCCATGTGCGGGTGATTGTGGGATATTACTACTGAAATATGGAAAATTTACGATCGGAAAGCCGAAATCATCGCGTTTGTCGTATAGCTTTGTTGTTAATTTCCCGTCTGTGTATAGTAAGTAAAATGTCTAAGTACGAAGCATGTGTGCTTCAAGTAATTAAAAACAACGAAGTTGATGTGCTAGAGTTATTCCCCTAATCTGTACATGAGACATACAAATCTATCACAAAATATAATCATTATAAATTGTAACTTACCAGACATCACATTTTAACATTTATACAATTATGGATTATTTAAACACACCGGATCCACAGTATCTATAATGAATATCATAGAGTTGATTTATTTGTAGTCATATAATTAGAAGGAGATAACAACTTAAAAACAGATTCTGTGTTTGAAGATGGGCTTGATATCAGATCAACACGCTAAATTCGCGTTTACATTGTATGGCCGGTTTGTCATTCTCCGAAGATTAAACATATTTCAAATTTTTGTTCCTGGTAATTCTAAATCATTAGCGAATATAAGATATATAGACAGCACGCACTTTTTAGTATAACTGCGTAGAAAAAAATGTTTCGTAAATATCTGGTCATGAGAACGTATGTTCAACATTGCCTAGCGCAAGGATAGAGATAAAACATTGTAATCCTTGCTATAATGACAGAGAGCTCACATCATACATTAAATACATATTCTACACTGTATGTATTTGTGTGACCGTGTGCGCATGCAATACCTATTCTAAAACAAAAACTTGGACGTTAGAACACGCCTTGCATCTAAATGGTAGCCATCCCACTCAACGCAAACTACCAAATACATATGTAAAAGCTAAGTTTAAAAAACCATTTTGGTAATAGAAAATAACCAAAACTGCAGTATCAAAATACTAGACGAAACAAAGCATGGTGGTATGTATTTATTTGCCGAAATTATATAAATTGCGTCACGTTCTGTCCGCCGTCACGTTCTGTCCGCCGTCACGAAATGTCCCATACGAAATGTCCAACAAAATGTCCCCATACTTTTCAACAAAATGTCCGCCCGTCACGAAACGTCCGCATACATTTCAACAAACAGAATCAATGGGCATTGAAGCAAGATTGTCTAAACTAAACTATATGAATTTAACTGGTTGTCAGAAGGGCATCAAATCATTATTTGAAAACAGGGTGAAAGTTATTCAATTTTGCTTTCAATTCTTGACTTGATCAAACACTAACCAATGATACAAATAGTACTAGAAACTTAAGAAAAAAGTATCAACGTGTTTAGAATTATCTATATTACTTAATAACATCATATATATATATATATATATATATATATATATATATATATATATATATATATATATATATATATATATATATATATGATAGCTGAAAATTTAAATATCTAATGGTTGGCTATCAGGATACTTATTTCGTCAAATACCTCTCTGATTCTACAAATAAATACACTGTAGTTGATATAAAAACATGCTGGAACTTCTAATAGACAATATATTTGTAATGTTCGGTAGACGTGGTCTTTCAACAAACTGTCGGCATTCCTATGAGAACCAATTGTGCCCCTTTATTGGCCGACCTGTTCCTTTATTCATACGAAGCAGACTTCATTCAGAAACTGTTGAATCAAAAGAAGAAAAAGTTAGCGGTATCCTTTAATTTGGCATTTAGATATATCGACGACGTTTTGTCAATTAATAATGACAATTTTCATACATATGTCAATGCGATATATCCCAGCGAACAAGAAATTCAAGATACAACAGAATCAAGCACACACGCTTCATACTTAGACATTTTACCTAATATAAACACAGACGGGAAATTAGCGGCTAAGCTATACGACAAACGCGACGATTTCGGCTTTCCCATCGTAAATTTTCCACATTTAAGTAGTAATATCCCTCAGTCACCCGCATATGGAATTTATATTTCACAAATGATCCGATATGCCAGGGCGTGTACAACATATGAAGATTTCATATACAGAGGTAAACTTCTCACTGATTATTATGATATTAAATTATTGACACAGGGATATCGAAAACCGCGTTTAATGTCAACGTTCCGCAAATTTTACGGTCGGTATAATAGTCTTGTTTGCGATTACTCTGTTTCACTGGGTGAAATGTTGAGTTGCCTTTTCGTTGGCGGTTGTTGAGACGTCTGTACCAAGTGTGACGAGGATACACTCCTCAAGTATTTCATTGGACTTGACTATGGGCTCGCGGCCGGTGTGACCGGTCGACGGGGGATGCTTATTTCTCCATGGCACCTGATCCCACCTCTTGGTTCCCAGAGTTCCGTGTTTGTCCGTTTTTACCGGATTTGTATCTATGTCCTGGACATTCTATTGATTTATACTGTGGTATCTGAAATTTTTTATATATCAATAGTGTTATGATAACAGTGTGTAAAAGTAAGGAAACATACAATATTTATTTACAGTAAAAACACTGATGTCAAAGTGTTAACTGTTCCAGAATTCATCAATTCCGCAATATGAAAATACAGTCTTATGGGGAGTCTAGAAGTGGGATTGTGTGAGTGACGAGTTGATATTCTATAAATCTCTATTCATTTATCCTATGATTAATTTTTCTGTATAATTTTATCTATTTATTTCTAATTATTTCTTATTTATTTTCATTTCTATTTTATTTTGGTTTATTTACTGGTCATTGTTTACGATAAAATATGTACATAGCATGGTACGATATATAAACACCATTGTAAAGACTATGCATATGGATAAAATATCTAGTGCGCTGAGGAGTGATTGTAATTTGCGACATTTTCCTCTTCGACTTTGTTTTTTTTTGTTTTGTTCCTTCTTCTTTACCTGATAATTCAAGATCCGCCCCATACAACAATCGATATTGTAACTCTACTAATGTATGGAACAAAGGATGCACAGTTATAACACTGGCTGCAAAGGTATTATTCATGAGATGAAATGAAACTATTTACGGACAAGCACGAGGTTTAATGTATTAGCTATACATCATTATCAATGTTTCCCTGGGTGCTACACGGTTATAAACACGATGACGTGATCTTGTGTAATTTGTGCAATGAATATTGTATCCTTGCATCAAATTTCGTAATAAACGGGACTTTACGACTACTCTAGAAGTTTAATATTGTTTCGGACCATTTCCTACCATTAGGAATACCAGACCAGAGATGATATTTAAATTCACGTCGCGCCTGTTGACAGAACTGTCAGAATTTATGCCAAAATCCACTTTGATTATACACAAATTTTGAACAAAATAACATTTTTGACAATAATTTGTGTTTTTCTTTTCTTCTTCAATGAGCAAAGCTGCATATTAAATTCATTTTTGCTTTTTTATCTAAAACTTCAAAATCGACATAATTGTTTATGGTCTTCAAGGTTTGTCATTATCTGAAAATACAATATGTAATTACAATGTGTCAATTATTATGTAAAATATTCGTAACAACTACTGAAGCAAAAGATGTACAGTCAGTATGTCCCCCACGGGTTTCCGTAATACTATCGTATGTTTTCATTCTGATAGATCTAATGGATTTAATGTTGATTTACCCCCGCATCAGTGACCTTGAAAATGAAAACCATTAATGATGCAGGGCATTTTCAAAGAGCATGTCAGAATCCAGGGTCCAGCAGACTTTAATCTTTTCTCAATTTCAGATGAGTATGGATCTGATTGGTTGAGATGTCCAAGTTCAGTAAATTTCACATAATTGCGGAATAATTCTGGTTTTTTTTTTACGATGGGCTGTAGATCTACCTTCGTAATACGGAAATGAAAACCTACATGATTTGTATGCCCATGCAGAGAATGCCTGAGGAACATGGGGCCTTTTTTATTTCTTTTCGTCCGCCCGTCTGTCATTGGTAAGATACATGTACCTGTATTTCTCCGAGTACTTCGCCTTGGTTTTATTTTATTTACAAATTTCATTCCGCTTCAGCTTATTCCCACATAACAGAAAGGCGTATATTAAGAGGAATCTGGCTGACATAAATTTTTCACCAAATTGCATGGTCTTGAACTTAGCCATATTTGTGAAATTTAAGTTCCTTATCACTCTCCTTAGAGTGCGTGCATTTGAATTGCAACAGTCAGTTAAATATATTACTTGTACAAACCTTATATATGCTTACCATCACTATCACACATCAACTGCTTTGAAATGTACATGCGTGGACAGCTTGGGAATACTTGACGAGTGTCTTTCTTATACTCGATGAAAAGTTACATTCAGCATCCAAAACCTAAAAAAAAACAGGATTCACATTGACAAGTTTTCAAACTGCATTTCCAACAAGTTTATTTGTGTTATTTAATTTTCGTTAAATTTAATATAAGTTCTTCGTTTACACATCAAGGATGGGACGAGGGAATACTGATCGGCATCACTGACAGGGACTGGGACGAGGAAGTACTGATCGGCATCAATGACAGGGGCTGGAACGAGGAAGAACTGATCGGCATCACTGACAGGGGCCCGGGTTCGAGGAACTACTGATAGGCATCAGTGACAGGGGCTGGGATGAGGAAGTACTGATAAGCGTCATTCACAGAGACTGGGACGAGGGAGTACTGAGGGGCATCAATGACAGGGCTGGGACGAGGACCCTTATACTGTACAGGGACAAAAACTTGCGGTGTTAATATTCACGGTTTGATAAATCCATCAGTTTGTTTAATTTGATTGTTTACACTTATCTTTACAAAACCTAATGTTATTGGAATGAATCCCCTTGAGCATGTATAAATTACAATAATTTTATAATGTATATTACTTATATTCCGTGAGGACTTATATTTCTGCAATCGCCTTTATGGACATATCTGCGACAGCACGAAATCGTGATTAAAACAAAAATCCACAAAATACATTAATTTTGCGTGTTCATTAATGGTATTGTACATGTATTTAAACAAGGGCTTACGTGTATCTGATATGACTGAATGTATTGTAAAATTAAAAAGCTTTATATTTATTCAAAACTTATTAAATAAAGAATATTGCTCGCATTGGCACGGTGAATTCTTAACATTTGATAAAAAATACTTTGGTACACACACAAGGTTTTAAAAATACAAACTTCAATACAAATATTTGCTAGATACATATATATGAATTCGCAAACATGCTCAGTTGCAAATTTACACGAACGTTAATGTCGCTAGAAATATAAGTTTATTTTTACAGTCATTAGTATATGTCTTGCCTAAAATATTTCTAAGCTAAATAGAGCCTGGTGAACACCCTTTAAAACTTCCTCCTACTTAGATAGATCATAAATATATAAGATAGTTGGATGGAACAAAGTAAAAGTGAAGAAACGAAACTCAAGTCCATTAGAAGATGACAAATTAGATGTGCAAATGGTCTCAACACGAAGAACAATTGCGAATCCGAAACGGGATAGGAACAGGTGTCCGTAAGGAGTCAGCATCCCCTGCTGGCATGCCAGACCCGTCGCAATGTTCCATGGAAACCTTTCTAGTTCGATGAAAAGGTCAAATTCGGCGAACAGGTCAAGTTTGGTGATATACATCGGTCTTAATATGAACAACTATTGCGAATCCCAAACGGGACAGGACCCGGTGTCCGGAGGGAGTCAGCGTCCTCTGCTGGCATGCCACACCAGTCGCAAACGTTCCATGGAAACCTTTCTAGTTCGATGAACGGGTCAAATTCGGTAAAAAGATCAAGTTCGGTGAAAAGGTCAAGTTCGGAGAAAAGCACGATTGGCGAAAGGGAGTCACTGTCTGTGGTCGTACTCCAGAATACTATCTAATATTCCTGAGAGGGGGGACTTCATAATGTTTAACAAGATCCTCGTATCGACCATAAAATTTCTTAAACGACAAAATAACAGCTATCGGAATAAATTGGCGAGGTATTATTCTAGTGTGATAAATTGAATAATACCGGTGGTCTCGTTGTCATTTTAAATTATTACTGTTGCGTGATTGTACTGAACGATATCATTGTATATGAATAAAGGTACATTTGAATATAATATTATTAATAAATGTAGAATGCATATGTAAATCAAAATATATAAACATAAATAAGTGAACGAATAAATTATTAAATAGTTAATAACAAAATAGATGAAATATTATTAACAATACCAAAGGTACAGTTTTACAAAAGAGGCCAAAACCAATATTCCGCATGGTCGTTTCTGTCAATAAAACTCGGATTTAATATAAATGTATATAAATTCCGAAAGAAAAAGTGTTGGCATATAAGGCCAAACCAAAAATCTAAATGTGTTGCCAAATCCGTCTAATATTACATACTGTAGAATGAATATCTGAGCTTTTGAAGTTTAGAATTTAAATGAAGGTATCTGACTGTTAATAAATAAATGAATGAATAAATATATAAGTAAATAGAATCAAATATGAAATAAATGTAGTGTTTCTGACTTGGTTTTAAAAATGTTTTAACTTTTTGTCAGAGTGAGCAAAACATGACACCGAATCTGTCTATATGATCAGAGTTGCAAGTCTATGGGATCAATGAGTACCTTGAACAACAGGTGATAAACTTTCGGTGACGGGTACATGCAGCAAAAAGATATATAGATATTATAATCTTATCTCCGACTGCACCTAGCCAGTAATTTATATTTCAATTTTATTACGGTAAATATTACGACTACCCCTCATACAGTTCTGACCTAGTTGACATTTTTACGGAACTGGAGTTTAATATGTATTCAGAAGCGCCTAATACAATTGAAGTTTATTGTTTAAACATTATCATTTTTGTGCCCTAAAAGGGCGTCGAATCACCATCCACTGCATCAAAATTATAGGTTTAATTTTAATATAGAGGGTAATTTATTTTTAAAGGTAAATAATTCCGTAGACGAATGAGACGGGTGAAATAATAATGATAACTGAGCATATCAAAGAGACATTTAGGCTGTATCGGATATCTGTAATGCTAACATACGTTACGAGAGTTTGTGTACAATAATTACCTTTTCACGCCGGGAATGTCACCGACAGCAGAGGATGAGCTTAATTAAATGTGAAAAAAATGCCTCAAAATTATTTACGAGCGGTAAAAATCTCTCCATCAAGGGTATCTTAAATTTTAATCTGTTTTGACATTAAAACACCAACGTCTTAGCAAATAAACTCTAGGTAATGGAGGGACTTTTATGTGAATTAATTAACCATACAAAAAATGGTTAATTTCTGCTTTTAGACATATAAACAAACCATCTGTAAAATTGCTTGACAATTGTTCCATTATTTATTTATATATAGTCTCGGTTACGACTGATGCGAGAGAATTCGTAAGAGTCTTAGCACAAACCATACTTAATTTATAACATGAATGTGCTTCTCTCTAGGGAAATTTATTTCGCACGTTTCGTGTTGGAAAACACATTAATAAAAACATTTTTTATAAATTTGAGGCATATAAACGTTTAAATGAGTGTAGAAGTGTTTCAAGCAAAACCCATTTATTTCTATTTCAAATCCAATGCCGGTGTGATGTATAATAGCGTAACGCTAAGACCTACAGACTGACTTTCATAACAGATTGAGGTGCTTGATGTATTACGCATAGGCGGATCCTTTTCTTTCAATGTTGATGGGATAATTTGCTAATTCAGCACCATTCAGTTTGTCAATAAAACTTTATAATAATAATTTTTGAATTTTTAATTGTGATTTATGCCACACTCTTTTTTCCGTTATATGGTTACGGCCAGTTTTTAATGGAGTGAACTGGCAAATTTTTCTCACAAAATTCAACTTGCGTTCCAGCGGGGCGCGAACCTCCGCTGACCAGCAGAGAGAGAGACATAACTTTATAATAATAATAATAATAATAATAATAATAATAATAATAATAAATAAATAAATAGATAAATAAATAAATAAATAAATAAATAATAATGTACAGTTACATCACACTTTTCATATAACTATCATATAATTGTGTTATAACTTTTTTCATTTACTAGAGGGGTTTTTGTTATGTTCTCACTTTTTGGTAAAACCCCTGGTAAACAAAAATTGAGAACATGATATAATAGATATTGTCACATGATCCATAGAATGCAAGGCTATAACACAATTTCCATAAAACAGAATGTCACATGACCAACAACATTCACACACACACACACACACACACACACACACACACACACACACACACACACATATATATATATATATATATATATATATATATATATATATATATATATATATTTGGGTTTAACTGCAAACAAGGTTTATTTCGAGGCAAAGTATGTTTAACTGAAGAAAAAACTAGATTTAATTCATTATTATGACTTTGGCAAGCCATATCTATCGTATGTATTTTTGCCGAACAATAGAAGAGTTCTTCATCTTGTCATAAAACTTGCGACCAAGTATAATCAGAATGAGGCGAAGGGAAAGAACAGTTGCTATTTAAACCAGTTTTGCATTCAAACCGGGGATATCCCTCATGGGGAAAGTGTGTTAGAACTTACTATTCGTTAAGTATTGAAAATAAAATAAAAGATGAATATGGAACTATACAACCCTTGAACGATGATAACAGCTGTCTGCTGTAATATTTATGAATCAAATTTTATGAATCAAATGATAAATTGTCATTCTCAACACAAAAGCAATTTTAAGAGGGTAAACCGGTTGCTAATTAATGTGGTTGACAACAGTTCCGATTTATCAATCATACGTTCTGTTTCTCTCGAGACCATTCTTGTTTATGCATTAATTTGATTAATAAAATTCGAACGTACTCGACCATTGATATAGTATAAAAATTCAGATACCAAAGTATAAATCTTCAGGATGTCCAGGATACATATACAAATCTGGTGATATTGGCCAAACACGGACCTCTAGAAATACAGAGGTCAGATCAGGGCCATGGAGGAATAAGCATCCACTGTTGTCCGGTCACATCCGCCGTGAGTCAATAGTCAAATTTAAATGAAATAAGTGAGGAATAATCCTCGTCAAAATTGGTACGTACGACCCAACAACTGCTATCGAAACAGGTAACACAACATTTCATTTAGTGAAACAGAGTAATCGCAAACAAGACTATTATACTAACCGTAAAATTTTTGGAACATTGACATGAAACGCCATTTTCGATATTTCTATGACAACTTCTTGTCAGTGAGTAGTTTACCTCTGTATATGAAATGTTCATATGTTTAACATGCACTGGCATATTGGATAATTGAAGATATAAACACTATATGCAGGTGAATGAGGGATATCATTACTTGAATGTGGAAAATTTACTATGGGAAAGCCGATATCATTGCGTTTGTCGTATAGCCTGGTTGTTAACTTCCTGTCTGTGTTTAAATTAAGTAAGATGTCCAGTAGGAAGCGTGTGTGGTGGGTTTAATTTCTAGTTCGTTGGGATATATTGCATTGACATATGTGTGAAAATTGTCATTATTAATTGACAAAACGCCGTCGATATATCTAAATGTCAAATTAAAGGCCACCGCTAGCTGTTTCTTCTCTTTATTCAGAAGGTTTTGGGTGAAGTCTACTTCGTATGAATAAAGAAACAGGCCGATAAAGGGATACAATTGGTTCCCATAGGAATGCCGATAGTTTGCTGTTGAAAGACCACGTCTCCAAACATAACAAATATATTGTCTATTAGAAATTCCGCATCTTTATTTATATCAACTTCAGTGTATTTTTGTGTAGAATCAGAGTGGTGTTGGGCGAAATAAGTATCATGATAACCAATGATTAAATATTTATTTTTTTGGGTACCACTTTTAGTGGAAAAAATGTTGTCGTTGATGCTAAAAGTCTCTTCTAATTTATTTTGTCGAATAGTTGTGTAAAGAGTACAAAAGTGGTATGTTTTGATACTATGAATTTGAGAAAAATTTTGTGTCTTTAAATTTTCTAAAAGTTGCTTAGAATTTTTAGGTATCCACATCTAATTTACACCGCTTCTGGAATAAGAAACTGATCAGTATTGTAGAAGTTTTTCTTTACCAGCTGTCAGTATTTTGGTAAGAGTAAAGATAAAGGTTTGCTGGAACATTTACTGGACCCTGCTTTGAACCTTTGCTTAGAAAGTGGTTTTGTGAAGTTTAGGTATAAAATACAAATACGGTAGCTCAAAATCAGTATCGGTTTCAGGTACATCAAAAAAGTTTAAAAGGTTAAAGTGAGCTACGTGTGTAGTTCTTCGAATAAATGTTTTACCAAAAACACTTTATGATTATATATGAATCATAAATTTTCGTTAAGGATTTAATTTCAATATTTTCAAGGGTAACTCAAGACAATGAAAATAAATCCATGACAAAATGAATGACTTTAAACATTCACAGTAGGATATTTCAAAATAAATGAAAATTAAAGACAACGAATTCGTCTTTGAAGAAAAAAAATCGCGACAATTTAAACACATGAAAATAAATGATTTTACAGTGTATGTATATATTTCTGTTCTTGTGTGTAATTTATATTTCTGTGCATGTGTGTGTATATGTCTTAGTCCCTTATGTCATTTTCGAATTCGAAATTGTACAACTCACATGTGCAGCCGACAGATAACAAGTCTTTCAAATAATATAATTCGACAGAAATGTTGTTATTCACATTCAGGGGAGAAAACTGCCTACTATCTCTCTAAGATATGCTGGTATTGTTGACGCCATGTGGAAGTGATTTATAGATAAATTTCTAAACAACATGAAAACACTGATTTATAGTTAAAAATTCGTTTCCAGACAATTTTCGAATATCCATTTAATACGAAGACTAGAAAGTAATTTGTGCAAGAAGGTAGAACATTAATCATGCATGCAAACGTGTTTCATTTGTAATATAGAAATTAACGATAATGGCATAGATCGCAAAACGACAGTGTACGTTCGTATTATTGCATCTGCCATCCATAAATGTCTTTTTAGGCAAAGCAATGCAATTATCATTACATATTACTGCCTTAGTGATCAGTGATGTTGAAACAAGGGATTATGATGCTTAAGCAGTATTCACATTAACTAGCAAATGAATTCTTTCTCTTGGGGAACTTGCATGACGCAATTATATTATTTCTATCAAATTGCGTTTCGAGTTGAGTTTCGAAAGAATTCATCAATTTTCATCGAACGGTTGAATGAGTTGGATCTTATTTCTTCCATAGTGCACTCTGATTTATTATAACCATACCAGGTTCCAAGATGTTTCTCTGTGTTGGCCATTGAATAAGACATTGCTTTTGGTAATATATCCTTGGTATTAGTAATATAGTTTAATGAATCGAATCTATTGAAGAAAAGGGGCAAATGTTAGATGTTTTCCAAATTGAATTAACTGCGGAGTAAATAAAAACGACACAAAAATCAAAATGGCTTATGTCTGATGCCAAGATAATAAGATTGTTATGTTAATCAGGATTACTGTGATAGTCGTAATCATGTTTATTAGGAGCGAAAATGAACTATCCCAGCAATTGATTATAGCACATATTGTAAGTCTGGTCTTACTTTGCCGTCAATATTTAATTTTCAATCTGTAATACTGTAAATACGATTTTATTCGCGAGAATTCTATTAACGCGTAATTTCGCGAGAGCTATTGCTCGTGAAAATAAAATTTTCAAGTGAAAATGATAGGAAATTATGCAGGCATGGCTAAGACATCAGTGTACTTTAGAGAGGGAAATTTGCTAGAATATTCTTTCATAAATTGCAGAAGCAATTTATTTCAGAAGCAAGTTATTATTGTTTCCGTAATTTAAAATTCTTTATCTACTCATAAACACTTCTCTAAAATACCAGTTGTTATTGCAAAGAATTTAGTTTGATATGCTGTCCTGTTAAAGTCCTTGCTTCAGGTTAAAGGGAAAATGTTCAATAAAGAAATACAACAAAGAAAACAGCAACGCCAACATCAGCACCAACAACCATCATCATCATCAGCAGCAGCAGCAGAAGCATCACCACCATAACCGTAGTCGTCGTCGTCGTCATCATCGTCATAATCATTATACTTCCAACATATCTGTGATAAAAATAAAACTTTACAATCATGATGTTTTGCAAAAAAAAAAACCCGTTATCTTTTACAAAAGATGCTTCCTCTTCATGATATTTCATTATTTTGAAAATAGATGAATATATTTTTTACGTTTATCAAAGTTCATAAAGTAAATAATTAAATACAAGAAACATAACTCCAACAAACTGTTTTTTCTCGACAAGTAAACGTATTCTAAGATTTAGCTCCCTTGAATTAAAATTAATTTCCAAGACGCATAAATCCAGTTTTAAATACTTAACAAACATTTGATTATCAAATGGATTGTATTTTTGTCAACCAAATTTAGTAATATTATATATGTATATATCTATATGTATTCAAGGACCAATGGTATGCTGTATACGGGTCCATAACAACATTTTTAGGACTGCATTAGATAAATATTGTGTTTCTAAATTTGTGCGTCCGCGGTCGAGTGATAAGCGAATCGCACTTCAAACAATGAAGTTTCCTGATAGAATCTTAGCTAATTTTGTGAGAAAGTTTGCCAAGTTATACTAGCACATGGACCATGTTCTCTTCCCGAGTACATTGTAACTGGATTCTTTTCCCAGCAGCTAAACAGTGGCCGCCACCAAGTAACTGAAAGATTGTTGTGTGGAGTAAACACTTAAAAAAAATAGATCAATTGACACCAAATTTACAAAGGTTGCAAATGGGAAATATTTTGTTAACTAGAATATACATCAGTGACATATACAGAAGAAATATCCGTATAAACTCCATAAACTCTGAAAAAATTATATTAAAATCAGGTAAATATAATTATAATAATAAAATGTAGCTAAAATGTTTTATTTTAACTGGAAAAAAATAAAAACAAAACTACAGGTTATTGTTATACTATAATTAATAGAAATTTTAAAATTAATTTCTTTGAATTTGTAAGGTTATCAACAAATTTTAGGAAAATAAGTTGAATCACAATGTTGTCATTAAAACAATAAATTTTTAAAACATGTTTTGGAATAGGAATCGATCATGTAGCATTCATATACTCTATCGTTTTCAAGGCGCTTTAGCTGTGTTTTTTTTATTGATATCTCTCCTTTTTACTAATTAGATTGATAATAATACAATATCAAAAAGAGATGTAAACAGGCATAAAAATTCTTAAATTCCTATATATTTTGTGAAAATTGTTTGAGAAACCCAGATGTGGCACGTATCATACTGCAAATGATTAACTCAGCCTTACTATTGGTATATAGATACTGCACTGGACCTGACGTCATTTTCACAAAATACATGTATATAGGAATATACGATTTTGTATGCCTGTGTATAGATCTTTAATATTTGCTATTGTACATCGAATACAATTAGTTAAACTTGAAAAAAAAAAATGAAATGATTTTTTTTAAAACACAGCTAATGCCCCTTTAAAGTTTACTTCTAAATACTAGTATGTCCTTCATTGAGATCATCATGATCAATAAAACGAAATAACATATTAGAAACATTTATTCCCAATTAATACTTTTACTACCATTACCTCTGGCCCTGGTAGAATATATATATATATATATAATGAATAATAAAATATTTTACAACCCCTATGGTATTAACTAATCAAAATTCAAGAGGCTATCACGTGATGTACTAAATACGCTAATACAAGGATGTTGATCAGATTTACATTACTCGAGAATGAAATATGTGCATTGTTTGTTCAATAAGACAATATACTCTTTAATATTTATGTGTTATTATTTTTTTGCAAAATTGTTTCAACTCCCACAAAAGATTTTGTTTGATTCATATGTAGACGTCGCTCGCTACATACAAAGTGTCAAAAATTTTGACAAGTGCTGTGAACCTCTGTTCGAAGTGTAATAGAGATTAATGTTCCACGTCTGCCATAGATTTTTATTTAAAAGACTCAATCGCTTGGAATGGTCGATTGGTAGATCGTTCAACTCGCAAGCAGAAGGTCTCAGATTCGATTTCCGGTACCTACCGGTTCTTATCAAATAATTTAAAATTGCTTAGTATACAAACCTTTCAGATGAGAATTAAAACTCGAGTCCCGTGTCACGGGAGGCATGACATAAAACGCCAGTCTCATAGCACAGGCCAAAATTTGTAGTACTTCAAATAAAGCTGGTGATATCTTCATATAAATATTATGAATATAATACCAGTTATAAGGGGCCTCATTGGCCGAGTACTTAGAGCATCTCAAATTTCTAATAACAATGCTCAGGGCGATCGTTTTTTGTCAATCATATTTCATCAGTTGAACTCACATTTCAAATATATGTATATTTTCTAAAGAGAAATTGGTATATACCAAAGTTATAATGCTCAAGGCGATCGTTTCTGTCTATTAGACTTCATCAGTTGAGCTCCAATTTTAAATAGATGTTCTAAAGTGAAAGTAGTATCAGACAAGGCCAAATAATAAATCTAACAATTCCTGACTTTCTCTTCGTATTACACACTATCTCACTTTTAAATGTTCTTTCTATGAATAAGAATCGTGAACCAAAGTAGTTCGTATAAGTGCAATGTCTATTGTTACTAGCGCTACAAGTTACATGTATATAAATGAGTCGCTATGACTCGATGTTCAAGTACAACAGCGTATCAAAGTGTTTATGATAAGTAATACCATGTCTCTTCATTAATTGTCACTTCCTTTTACCAAAGCTGTTGTAACTGAAAATTTCTGCGGCGGAAATATACGATCAAAATCGTTAAATGGGTCAGCATGACAATTCATATCATAAATTGTATTTAGATACACACCAACAGATCCACCACAATTAATGTCAGTATTTTCATTATGTATTCCAATTACATAAGACCACATTCCGATGGTTAGGTTGGAATTATTACCAGATATACCCTCGCAAGCATGGAGTTTTCGTAGATTGTTCCCGCAACTAGTAACGCTCCAATTCCATAAGAAATAAGAACTGAAAAAAAGAAAGGACAAGTGAATGAAATGCACAACAAAACCACCACTGTCAACCAAGATTCACGCAGAAATGTTCACAAGAATTACAGTGAAGTAACGCCATATATCATCATATGTACATTGTAGTAAAGCAGTAACGTTATAACATCATAAATCGTCATTTCCATTGTACTATACAAAATTGATTTCGGAAAACAATATTCAGAAAGTTGATATCCATTACGCAAATGGTTAACATTTTGAGTACCTGCTTATGTATGGGTATTGACAACTAAGGATTTGCCTAATTGTAAGCACACGATAATACAGAATTCAGGATTTTTGTGGTTGGGAAATATGATTTCAAAATGGAAGATCAAACGGACCCGTTAAAATAACTGTGAACATAGCAATCTGATGGGCGAAATCAACACCTTTCCTACAAAATGACGACATGAGCTGAATTATAAGGTCCTATATACAATAGATGGCCGAGTGGTTATGGCGTAGTTATACCTTTTAAGTTGCCTGTCAAATGAACTAATAAATCCTCGCAAGGAAGTAGGTTCATAGTTTGACCCATCTTGTTTACGTACGCTAATCAGAAATTTGCACAGAATGTGACTCAACTCACAAGGGGGGGGGGGGGGGGGGGGGGGGGGGGGGGGGGGGGGGGGGGGGGGGGGGGGTGGGGGGGGGGGGGGGGGGGTTGGTAGATCTCACGTTTTTCACTCTCGTTGTCAAATAATGTTTTGAGTAATTTGAGATCATAAAAAGTACTGGACAGAGTGTTTTTATTCTGTTGTTTGTTTACAAAGCCATCAATCTCACGTTCAACAGTTGAAACAAAACGACCAATTGTAGATATACTTGTAGTAGGACCGAAACTAAAGGTACTTGTCGGCACTATCGTCTGTTTCACTTCAGCACAATGTTTTTGACTGGGAAAAGGCAAGTTATTGGAAGTTCAACTTGTATATCTGTTCCTTTGAGTTCTATCGTAAAAATATCATCCTGTTTAGGACATTTCAATACAACCCCCCCCCCCTTACCACCAATCATTACTTTATCGCCAACTTTTAAATAAGCCGCCATTTTAACTACTAAAACAATTAAGTTTACGGACGTAGTAAAAAAAGTAGGTAATTTCCCAAGGCGTTAGAATATTGATTACCGATTGGCCAATCAAGTCGCCGTTAGTCTTTATCATACGTGTTACATATATATGTAATTTGTTATGATGCTGCATATCACACAGATCATATGATACAAGAAAATACATGAAAATAGGGGCAAAATATAAAAAGGACAAACTTACTTGTTTTCGACCCTTGAATACACATGTAATCAATAAGGTTGCGTGCGTTATCTCAGGTAAGAATAGCGATTCTAACCATCTCCGGGTACGAGTGAAACTCGCGCACCCGGGGAACCAAAAGAGCCAATCGTATAACAGTATATAATTAAAACTGACCATCATTTTAGTGGAGCCGGTTTAGTAACATTATCTATAAATAACAAAACAGCTGACCTGAATTAAAATCGAAACTAGAAAATACTGAGTTGTACACTGGAATTAAAAGTGCAGGCTGAAATTATAATGAAGATAATGACAGAATAAAAGTAATTCTTATCTCTAGTACTACCAAATTAGCTGGTCTGGAGTTCAAGTCATACATTCATGACAGTCAAACATAAAAACTTAACGTTGGTACGGAAGGTTTCAGAAAGAAAATAAATTTTCAGAAATGTCTACTGTCTTTCAGAACTAATTAAAGTATGAACGGAAAGCGCATTATGGAGGAACGAAGAGCAACATTTACTTTCGGCAAAATTGCAGGGATTTGTTTATCATATATATTGAAAGAAAACGTTGATTTTCCATAACAATGTGTTTTCTCGTGTTACTCAGTGAGAAAGAATGTTTTTATTAAAATCCAACTTGGCAAAAAGCTAGTAAGATTTTAAAAGAACAAGTTTGGAATCATTTTAGATATGAATAACAGTTGTTGACGATCACTTCCTTTATTAGTATTTTCAGCAAACGGAATAATACTTATTATACACTATTAAATGTACAAGGTACAATTATCATAATCAAATGAGCCAAGCCACTCACGTGGGTCAATTACAACTGTCGTCTAAAGTGTCGGGTTACCATTTGACACCGGAATTCATTAATTAGAAAAATGGAGCAGTGTTTTATCACATTGTGTGAAAGTCGTAAAAGAGTGTAATCCCTTTATGTTTGTACTGAGACATTCTGTTAAATTGTTGTACTTGAAAACAGAAACAATATGTGAACGAAGTTCAAATGAGTTCAGTAACCAACTAACATTGTAAAAGTGTATTTAGGAAAACATGTTGTCCAAGAACAGCTGACGCTGGTCCCATCCCGTTAAAGCTTTGCAATTATTATACCTTCTGTTAAAATCTCGAAATCTGATTGGCTGACAGAAATGTGAAAATTTTCAATGTCACCCGCTCAGTTAACAAAGAAGCGAGGGTGACATTCCAAAAACTATCACATGCGCCAACGCTATGCGCTTACGGTTCGTCCAAGTGAGCCAGGGTGACATTCCAAAAATGTCACATGCGCCAACATTATGCGCGTACGGTTCATCCCAACTGAGAGCTTTTCGTCACAGCAGAAACGTTTGTAGGCTAATTTGTTTTGTATTTTTTAGCTTGCTGGTTAAAAATTAAGATATAAAATATCTATGGTAATATCTTAAAGCAAACAAATATAACACTCGGTATAATAAAATAGATATTACATTCATGAGAGGGAGAGGGTGATATTACATATTTTCACCCTTCGAAAAGCATTGTTGACATTGGCTTCGCTTCGGTCAACATTGCTCCCTCGGGGTGAAAATATCCATCATCACCCTCTGATGAATTTACTATTTATATATTGTTCTTCATCTTGAGACTGTTATCCAGTTTGTCATATTCTAATGAATAGACTTGGAATTTCGAATCTAATTGGTTCTTCTACAATTTTTCTTACAAATATTATTTCTTGTTTATCTTTTGTTTTAACGCAATTTTCTCTCACAATGATTTGCTCTTTTGTGGGCTTTCTCGATGTACATTTTTTCGCCTTAATTTTGTGATTTGTGTATATCCCAGAGAGCTAGAAATTAAAGATACAACAGAATCAAGCACACACGTTTCATACTTAGATATTCTAATTACTATAGACACACACGGGAAATTAACAATTAAGCTATACGACGAACGCGATGATTTCGGCTTTCCCATCGTAAATCTTCCACATTTAAGTAGTAATATCCCACAATCACCCATATATGGAGTTCATATTTCACAATAATCTAATATGCCAGTGCGTGTTCACCATATGCACATTTCATATACAGGGGTAAACTACTCACTGACAAATTATTGACACAGGGATATCACAACCCGATTTTTATGTCAACGTTCCGCAAATTGTACGGTCGGTATAATAGTCTTGTTTGCAATTACTCTGTTTCACTATGTGACTTGTTGAGTAACCTGTTCGATGGCGGTTGTGTGGCAAGTGTGACAAGTCGACAGAGGATGCTTACTCCTCCATGGCACCTGATCCCACCTCTTGATTTAAAAAAAGTCCGTGTTTGTACATTTTTTACCAAATCTGTACCAATATTCTAGACATCCTAAAGATTTATACTTTGGTATCAGAGATTTCTTTTTTTTTTTTGTATAGACACAAACTTCAATAAACAAACATACACAAACGCGCGTATACACAAAGAGAGAGAGAGAGAGAGAGAGAGAGAGAGAGAGAGAGAGAGAGAGAGAGAGAGAGAGAATTTTGTATTTAACTTGAAAGACAGAAAGATAGATAGCCAGATGAATGAAAAGATGGATCAATTATAGATAGAGAAACCACTTTTTGTTTCTGAACTATACATCTACATAGTATTTTAAATTCGGTGAAGTATTATTGACAGAAACGATCATCTTGGGCATTTGTTTTGATCGCTTTTGTAAAACTATAACTTGGTGTTATGTTTATAAAAGACATAGAAATTGATAGATACAATGATAGAAATTTCAACAGGAAAGATCAATATCTATATAATCCTATACTTGCCTTTCAATGAGTTGTGATGTAAATAATATTTGTCATTGTTAAGTATACACAGTATTCGCAGTAATAACACTTAACTCTCGATAACCTACGCTTTTGATATGATGTTTCCTTCACGCTCTAAATAAAGATTTCATCATTTCTATACACAGTTCAGCCTCCTCTAAAGGGTGATAAAACACGACACAGATATGGTTCCTAAGTTACATATGATATTGGTGGCGGTCATCATTATCACGGACGTAACTGATCAACAGGTTTTATTGCAGAAACCGGACAACTGTCCAAAGACCGACAATGAAAGGGACCTGAAAGTTCTTCGAGAACTTACATTGAAAAACCAAGCAAAGCAAGAAGGTCTGTATGCAAATTGTCTTGTATCATTCACGTGTCTGCTATATAGCATTATTATTGTAATTTGATGAAAAATATGTGCATTACATTGTTGTGACGTTACAAGGTTATATATATATATATATATATATATATATATATATATATATATATATATATATATATATATATATATATATATATATATATATGGTCCTGTTTAACCGTGGCTAATATAAAGCTGCTTGGATGACTCAAATGATTTTAAAATACTTGAATAACTGGACACTGGAAGTGAGTAATAGATTACAACTTAGTATCTTGTTTGATACAATATGATAGCTATCATCCCTAATATCAAACGGAGACTTGAGTTATGATAAAAATCAAAATGAAATGAAAAAAAAACAACAAGCCACTGGCAAGTCTTGTGAAATCAAGTTGTGTGATATTCTTTTTAACACACACACACACACACACATACACACACACACAGACACACACACACCATATATAAAACACGCATACACACGCAGAAATGCATACATATACACATTATTCAAATGACATGGTCACTAAAAACCAATTTGAAGTACTATTGAAGCACATTATACTGACAAAATTATCTGAAATGAAATATATTAGTTTGTATACATCTAGTATACACCAATTTGAAATCTGGACCGGAAAAGAGAGCTTTTATTAGAGGTGAAATCGAAAACATTAAGTTGACATTTTGAAATGTCAATATAACATGATGAGGCTACATCAACGTGGCAAATATTAAAACTTTGGTGCTTGTAATAGTGTACATTGTAAACTGGACGCACGGGCTTTTAAATCGTGCGTCCTCTGTGTTTTTCGCCGAAGGTTAGAGTCGTAGAGGCTGGTTTGTTTATTGTTATTTGACGTCCCACTCACGACCTCACGATCCAGAGTCGAGCGTGCTAGCGACTGAGTCAGGCCGGCTCGAGTCGTAGAGGTGGTCGTGGTGACAGAAAAAAGTAGCGGTCAATTTGTAAGTTGGGAGAAAGAACCACATATGTTATTGGGAAATCGCAGAGTTTGTTGGACTTGTTCACAGGTAGTCTTTGTACTCGAAATTCCACAAGAAGGCCACGCGCGAGACCCGTGCCTTCCTTGGCCTTTTTGTTGTTGTTTTTGTTTGTTTGTTTGTTTGTTTGGTTTTTTTTTGGCCGTAAATACCCCGTAGAGTGGAAGTCCACCGGTTGTGACTGTGTGCTCGAAATTCCGCACGAAGGCCATGAGAGGCCCGTGCATTCCTTGGCGTTTTTGTTGTACACACCCCGTAAAGTGGAAGTATGGCCGATTGTCACTGAGGCTTTATAGAGACATGGATAATTATAAAAATATACCGAATGTAATGATTATGCGGTACTAGACAATTATTGTCCGATTCACATAACTTGGAGAGGTGGGGTACACACGGTCGATTCTACTCACATTTCGGTTAAGACAGACTTCACAAGAAATGTACTATATAGTAAAATCCATATAACCAGGCGAGGTGCTTTCTTGACATGGACGATCGAGTTTCGATTTCAGGTAATAAATCATAACATTAAAATTACACTGACTAGAGTGATCGTTCCTACTTGTCACCGTACATACGAAACTATCCATGAAACTTTTTTCAGTGCAGCTTTCCATAACCGAAAAGTGAGTAGAATCATCCGTATGATAATCAAAAGGTTACTCCGCCCAGTCTTATGTGAATCGGACAATATCTTACTAAGCCTCAGTCATAACTAGTCGTACTTTCACTCATCGGGGTATATACGGCAAAAAAAAAAAAAAAAAAAAAAAAAAAAACACGCTAAGGAACATACGGGCCTCGTACAGCCATCTTGCGGAATTTCGACGTACGATGGATATTGAGCATTGAGATTTCTCAATAATATACGTCGTTCTTAATCCCAACTTACGAATTGATTGCTACTTTTGTCTGCCCCCACGACCTCTACTCTACGACCACGACTCTAACCTTCGGCGAAAAACGCAGAGGACGCACGATTTAAAAGCCCGTGCGTCCAGTTTGCAATGTATACTTTTACAAGCACCCCAAACTTTTCATCATCATCATCATCATCATCATCATCATCATCATCATCATCATCATCATTTTATCAGTATTGCTATTTGTCACATCATTAACAATATCGTCAGGTATTTTGATTTTAAATCCGCAAATTCACATCATTTTAACTCATTCAACCCTACATTCACAGTTAGACTGGTCTAAGTCATTGACTTACAGAAGAGTCCATTGTTATTAGGGGTTGATGAGTTCATGAGCCATAATACACTAATCAAACATCGAATTACGTAATAAAAATAATTGTAAATGATTTCTGACCCAAATATAAAACTTAATTCGAAATAGATGTAAAACAAAATGGAAGAGTGGAATAGTCATGATGCTTACATCACCACGTGATACACTTAAACATCAATGCAGGAACTTGCGAATTTTCTAAAAAATAAAAACAGGGGGTGTCAAACTTTTAATTGGTCATAGTAAAAATGTAATAGGTTTTTAACTTTCAGTAGCATTTTATACATTTCCCATCTGTAACTTTAAATTCCTGAAATGTTCCATTGTTGTGAAGATAACAACGTTGAAAAATATATAGAATTTTGTAGACAGCAAGTAATCAATACCCCATTTATACCTCCAATTTACCTCTTGCGAAGGTCTAGCGGTAAAACGTTCGACTTTCAAGCGGAAGGTCCCGGGTTCGATTCCAGGACCGGGTCATCCAATAGACTTTGCAGGTGGTAGTAACAGTCACATTGCCAAGCGTTCGGCATACGATGGGAAAGTTTCGCGGCATTGTGATGATACTTAAAACCGATGTCACGTGCAACGTAAGGCGTGGCACATAAAAGAACTCTCATTGCATCGACGCATCATCATCTTCATCATCATCATCATCATCATCATCATCCAATAAACGCTGAGTGTGTAATCTGACTTGTGTTTTTAAATACAGTGGAACCTGGCCTAAATACCACTTCCCTAAGGAGACCACCTGTCTTTAAAACCCTACAATTTTAGAATCTTGAAAATATCAAAATATTAATATTAAACAATATAAGCCTAGAACCTTTGTTAAAAGACCATCTCGGTTATCACACGGCTGTCAGCCAGTATGTTAATTTGACTAATAGCGAGGTTTCACTGTACGATTTTTCATGAAATTCTCATATCTAATGTATATTTAACTTTGTATATTTTTCAAGAAATGATCAACGAAATATCAGAATTAAAGCAACAATTCAAGCTTTTGCAGAAAAGCAATCTTCAGCGTAAGTAGATTTATATTTTATACACTATAATAACCATGGACCCGTTTTACGAAAGGTTGTAAGTCCTAAATCCTAACTTTTAGTCCTACCTACCATGGCAACGCATCGCTGATTGGTCAGTTCAATGACAATTAGGACTAAGACTTAGGATTTTAGAACTCACGACCTTTCGTAAAACAGGCGCCTGATTAAGTTTGAACATCAAATTAGGTAATGAGATGGCACCCGTTTGTTCATTTGGTCTCCCATCTGATTGGTCAGTTCAATGACAATTAGGACTAAGACTTAGGATTTTAGAACTCACGACCTTTCGTAAAACAGGCGCCTGATTAAGTTTGAACATCAAATTAGGTAATGAGATGGCACCCGTTTGTTCATTTGGTCTCCCATCAAACGGGGACATGGGTTCGAGAATCTGATTGAGTATGTCGTTCTAAATAAATCATTTCTTGGTGAAATAGAAGTCACAGGTCTATCGCCTATACTATAATTTTGAACAAAAATGCTGTAGTTTGGACTACAGTATTGACCGCGAGATTCACGCCAAAACATGTCGGAGCAGAAATAATATCTGCGTTTCACCGTGTGTTAGGTGACTTTGTCTGGTATGTGAGTAAATAACGTTAACGTGTAAATGCAAGTACTTCATACCTAGGCATTATTATTTTTCGGCAGTGTCGCCCTTAGATGAGAGGGCGAATTACAGACGAAGGCTGAATTCTCTGGCCAAATAGTTGAACTTTGGACATAGTTACATGTCATCTATTACACTATGGTGATTTAGGGCGAATTTAAGACAGGGTGAATGTGATATATGTTATAAACGGGTGAAAATAACTAAGGGTGATTTTTATGGATACAGTATGTATCTTTAAGATGCAGTAAAGGGATAAATTTTGGAAGGGTTTTTATACTTTTAGTAAAGCTTTTAAGAGCTAGGAGGTGAGAGGAGTGATTTTGGCAATGGTCATGTATACTAGATGCATATTTGGTTTTGGTGTAAAAAAAAAAACAAACAAAAACGTCAGAAGTCATTTTGAGTGGATATGTATAAATTTATGCTATAGTATTAAGTAATGCAGCATAACAGAAAATAAGTATTTGCTCTGAGAAGCTCATTTATAAACAAAATTATCCGGGCATGATTAGGAATGTGAATACATTAATTTATTTTGGTATGGTTACTCCTCCATTGCAACTGATCCATGAAGGTCCGTGTTTGTCCATTTTTACCAGATTTGTATCCATATCCTGGACATCCTAAAAAAATTTACTTTGGTATCTTTTATATTTTGTAAGAAGGTACTCGGTTTAACACTGGACTGCAACCCTCTGTTCAGTATACAAATGTCAATAGCAAATTTCAATACTAATTGTATTTCACTAGGGGATATTCACATATTTTATCCCTAATAACCGGAATAATTCACATGCGAAATATTTTACAAAATTATGGAATATTGAAAAAGAAATAAAGATTTGATGTCCCCATGTTATAGACAAGGTTGTGTCTGTGAAAACGAAATCCATCATGAACTTCATAAAAGACCACTATTGTTATTATTTCAAAACAACATCTTTGGTAAGTACATGTTTCATAATTTAAAGTAAAATAGTACTATATTAAGAAGCCTTTCATTTTCACACTTACTTACTGCAGTGACAATTTTAAAGGTAATGTTAAAGGGATAAAAGTGATTATCAGAGACATGTTTTCTATGCACAAATTTCTTCAGTAAACAATGACGTCACTTTTATCTAATATGATGTCATTGCCCAAAACCCAAAGTATCATGGTGTCTTATATATATATATATATATATATATATATATATATATATATATATATATATATATATATATATATATATATATATATGTATGTATTGTTTTAAATGTATTTACAAAATTGTATATATTAGAAATATGTATGTATTATATTTCTATATCTAGCCACAACCACTACAAGTACTACGACCAGGCCTACTACAAATAAACTAGGTATGTATATTTGTAAATTTGAAATGTACAGGCTAGCTATCTGTCCTTTTGTCAAAGTTCGTTGCCTCTATCAAAACAAAACAATCTTGTCACATAAAATCTCAGATCCAAAGTATTAATCTTTAGGATGTCGAGAATACAATATACACATCTAGTAAATATTGGATAAACACGGACTTCTGGATATCTAGAGGTGGGATCAGGTGTCATGGGGGAGTGAGCATTCCCCTGCTAACCAGTCATACTACATGAGTCTTGAACAAATTACACCTGTATTACACCTTTAGATTAAAAGTGACTGTTCACACAGTGTTAGAGAGGAAGTTAAAACATCATTTTGGCTTAAGAATATACTTATGATTGATGATTGTTGTTGAAATGAATATTTGTTAAATGTTTAATCCTAAAATAAAAACAAATATCCAATCGGTAAACCATTGTAAGTCGTCATATAGTCGTTTAGTTTTTTAAAGATATTTTCTGGGATTGTATTTTGATTTTTTTTTTTTCAATTTATATAATTTTTTTTATTATTAAACCGCGTTTAATGTCAACGTTCCGCAAATTTTACGGTCGGTATAATAGTCTTGTTTGCGACTACTCTGTTTCACTAAGTGAAATGTTGAGTTGCCTTTTCGTTGGCGGTTGTTGAGACGTCTGTACCAATTGTGACGAGGATACACTCCTCACTTGTTCCATTGGACTTGACTGTGGACTCACGGCGGGTGGTACCGGTCGACAGGGGATGCTTACTCCTCCATGGCACCTGATCCCACCTCTTGGTTTCCAGAGGTCCGTGTTTGTCCATTTTTACCGGATTTGTATCTATGTCCTGGACATTCTATTGATTAATACTTCAGTATCTGAAATTTTTATATTATCAAAAGCTGCAATCCAATATTCTATCAAATCTATTAACGGACATTTTAATACAAATGCGTAAAACTATGGCAATTTTGTGAAGTATTAGAAGCCGTTTTCATGGAATGAAAAGTTAAGGAAATTTGGACATTCACCATTCTTCTACAGTTTCGAAACAATATAGTGCAATAAAACTAAGGTCTTCAAGTATATTCAGTGAGTGTTATTTCTCTTCATGCATTTGTTATAACGTCTATCACGATTACCACGATATTAGTTAGACAATTAAACTAAAATGACAATTTAAGGCAAATTCTACGCTTGACCAACATGAATTTAAATACAGTAGGATCTACTTTCAAACATTCATAGTATTGATTTTATGTAGAGGGAGATAACTCCCTATAAGTAGCTCTTCAACTGAAGTTTATAGGAGAGTCGAGTTATCTTGGTTCAGGCCAGTACCTGATAGTCAATCAAAAATCCATTTCGTCTTCTTCACCAGCTACAGAGAGAGAGAGAGAGAGAGAGAGAGAGAGAGAGAGAGAGAGAGAGAGAGAGAGAGAGAGAGAGAGAGAGAGAGAGAGAGAGAGAGAGAGAGAGAGAGAGAGAGAGAGAGAGAGAGAGAGAGAGAGAGAGAGAGAGAGAGAGAGAGAGAGAGAGAGAGAGAGAGAGAGAGAGAGAGAGAGAGAGAGATGTTGGAACTTAATTTTTTTGGTTTATAAACTTCTAATTCATCCGTCCGTCAAGAATTTATTACCATCCATGTATGTCGATTGTGGTATAGTTAAAGACAGTATGAATTACAGGTCTGCTTAATCGGGAGTGACAAGTAACACTTAACGTGTATAGCAGTTTTGAGCTTACTAATGACTATTGTGTCGCCGAATAACTGGATACTGTAAAATAAATTTGAGAAAATGCTCTGAGTGTTATCGAGATCTATGTGTTATCGCTCCTGTACCCTGTAAGACTAGCAGTTTTTCAGCTATGAATGCGAGTTCTTCGAAATTTACTAGATGGATATATGTTTTAGGCTGCAGTCATGAACTGATGCATATTGATTATGACAGTATAGAACCTATTCACGTTGTATACCTGTATGGAACTGAACACTTCTTGTTTACATAAAAATACATCCACACATACACACTTTTCTCTCATTGTGTAGACCAACTAGCATTATAATATTTCCAAATGCTCAATTTCATTATGGATATTAAGGTCTTTAATAATTACTATCACTATAATTATTATCATTATCATCATTAATAGTGTTAATATTGATGTTTTTTTTCTTGTTTCATTATTACTATAATTGTTGTTGCTGTTGTTGTTGTGTTGTTGTTGTTGTTGTTGTTGTTATTGTTGCTGAAGATTATAGAAACTGAAATTCATATTTTAACACAGCTCCATGTAACCCTCCATGGCTGCAATACGAAGAATTTTGTTTCTTTATATCATCAAAAAAAGAAGATTGGAAAGCAGCTGCAGTAAGTATCGAAACAACTTCTCAGTTCAATATTCTAACATTTCTATCATGGCAATACCAAGCTGACAGGTTTCAATGCGCGATGTCATTCCCAGTGGTTCAGATTATTATTGCAAGTACTCCAATGAGTATTGTTCACACGAAGTGCCTTCTCCTCACGACATGTGTTCAAATAGAGTCCAAAGGATCTCTTAGAAATGTTTGTACCCATATGGACGTCTGTGTCTGAGTGGGTGGAAGGAGGACCTCATTGAAAACAATGACTTCTCTCAACTGTAATTGACCTATCATCAGATGTCTAACACGTTGCTTTCAATGTGCATTTTGGTGTCATTTCATTATCATTCCATTATCAAAAATATAACATGACAAACTGATATATAGAGATTATATCTTACGATTCGCCGTAGAAACAATTCACAGTCTCCCAACCAAAAGTGTTATGTATACCTTTAGTTATTTCATCCCAAGAGGATGAGATTTTTCTTTTATTAATCGGTGACCTTTTGGTTAGATTTATTTTTTTAATCGACGACATTCCATTGTTTTGCCCAGAAATAACGAAATTTTTTTTTTCTTAATTGGCGACCTTCAGTGGTTTCGCTCTAAATGGACGATACTTTATTTTTTCTTAAACGGCCTAAGACATACTGAAAATTGTTCCTTCTTGTCGAAAGACTGAAATGTAGAGCAATTAGAAGAACTTACTCTCATCCTTTCGGGGCATAGGTCGAAACAAATATAGTTAAAAAACAGCAAATCAAATCACTAGTATGGATGCAAAAATCACATTTCCTGGATCTTTGGGCAGGACCATAGGATATATTCTTGCTTGTGAATTTTCTTGTTGTATTTTGTTACAAAGACAAATTCGCCTTCAGATATATCTTACAGTTAGACCGTTCACTAAGCAAGCAGAGGGATTCATATTCAAATTCCGCCCAGACTTAAGTCTTTTAAACAGGGTTAGTTACTGTCTCCTATAGAAAGTGTGGATGTCGCTATAACACTTAAATTTGGGGTCCCATTTAATATGGCATAATGGGAAAACTCAAAGCACAGGTCAAAATTTGTGAAAGATTCTTCAGACAATAACTGCTTATCACACATTTTGATCAATGACCGTTGTTAATTTTTACTACAAACTTTAATAATTTGCTTTTATTTCAGGAAAACTGCCGACAAATGAATGCTGAATTGGCAGCTTTTGAAACGAAAGACAAAAATGATTTCATGGGTCGTAAGATTATTTCTTGTAAGTTTGGTTTTGGTTTTGATGTAAGTTGTGAGTAATTTCGTCGAATTATCCAACCGCTTCGGATGATCCGAAAAGCGGGAAGCCCTGGGTTTAATTCCTGATATTGGGTTATACAAAGGATTATTTAAGATAGGATAGTAGTGAATGTTCCTTCGCTACACAATCGGAATACGAAGTGAGAATTGTTGATCTTACGAATAAGATTTAAAACCGAGGTCCCAGCACAGGTCCTAATGAGTCATATAAGTGAATAATTCTTGGCAGGATGTTAAATAATAAAATAAGATATGACAGACAAGGAAATTTTAAGTGGTAAATCTGCATTGGTTATTGTTAGATATACAGGCATAAGACCCGGCACAGTCGGTAGCGCGCTCGACTCTTGATCGTGAGATCGTGAGTTCGAGTCCAGCCGGCGACAGGTTGGTTTCCTGTCCTTTGGAAGAGAAAGTAAAAATTGAGGTCCCGTGTCGAAGTAGGTCTCGGCACGTTAAAGAATCCTCACTGCTCAATGGCCGTAAGTGCCGAGCATAGACCAAAATCTGAAGCCCTTCACCGGCATTTGGTGACGTCTCCATAAGATTCTTGAGTGGAACAAACAAACAAACAATACAGGCATAAACATCATATGATTTTCGTTGGATTATATATCATATAAAGTCACAAAGATAATACAATTTGTTCTGGAATGGATTAGTTCAGAAGTCAATATTACTTTTAATATATATATATATATATATATATATATATATATATATATATATATATATATATATATATATATATATATATATATATATATATATATATATATATATACAGATGTAACATTTATAATATTCACTTCATAGATTCCAACTCTAAACTTTACATATGTCTACCTGGATATTTTTAAGCTAACGATTACTGGATAGGAGGAAACGATTTAGACAAGGAAGGGGATTGGCGTTGGAAAAAAGGAAACAAGAAGATAGGACCGTATACGAACTGGTATGCAAATGATCCCGATGGCAGAACAGGTCAAAACTGTATGTGGTTTAACTACCAGAATACACAACAGTGGATCGACGCTCCCTGTAGCCGATCATTGAACTTCATATGTGAAAGAAATATTTGAATCTCTGAATTATATACCTTTGCGATAAATGCGAACATTGTTTGATAAACAGATCGATATTTGAGAATGATATTTGTTGTTGTTGTTTCAAGAAGTAACAAATAATCTTCGAAACATTATACTGACATATATATATATATATATATATATATATATATATATATATATATATATATATATATATATATATATATATATATATATATATATATATATATATATATATGTTGGTGTACATTGAAATATATGAACTGTTCATTTCTGTCATACCTCAAAACTAATTACATGTACATAAATATAATAATTATTTAGAATAAATGAATGATAACGTACACTGTTTATATATCGTTATATGCTGAAAATATACTGTATATTTTCTCTGTCTCTCTCCCTGTCTCTCTCTGTCTGTCTGTCTGTCTCTCTCTCTCTCTCTCTCTCTCTCTCTCTCTCTCTCTCTCTGTAAAAGTGTTTGTTCTTTTCTCTCTGTATGCATTTTAAGCATATACTGTTGAATCAAAGAATTTATTTCATGGGATTGAAACTTCGTTGTTTTAAAAATATAACAATTTCGTTTACATTTAATTTCGTTGAAATTACAAAACATGTCCGTGATACGGATTCCCGGAAAATGACGTCAAGAAACGTTACTATAACGACGTCAATGTTTTTGCGGGTATCTGTATCATTTTGCCATTGAAAGTCACAAGCCTGCAGTTAACGTGAAAGTGTTTATTTATGTATATATCGGTCAAATAACTATTATCTGGTTAGACAAATGTTTAAAGTGACCACATTCTATTGACAGTGTTACATAACTGTCATCCAAGAACTTTTGCTCTTGGTTATTACGACTTTGACGTAGTACGGAAATGATGTCGATATATGACGTCACTGCATACAGGAAACGAGAGGATTCGAAATAGGTTCGAAGACACATGCTGTGCATAGGCTTCACTTAAAGAATGGGAACGAACGCTCAGGGTTTTCCTGATGGATTTTCTTTGAATCTTATGTCGAGTTATAGATTTACCCAAGTAAAGTGGCACATCCAGGTTCTATCAAAATCCAAAGCAATACGGTCTATTTACCAAAAACAGGGATGCACAGGTAAAACGTCACTTTAGCTATATTACTGTAGCCCAAATATTTTTGTCACCCCTGTAATACAATTTAGACTCGTTGTATTTGTAAACATGTGCCAATTTACCTTGGTAGACCTACATATCTTTTAGTTTATCCAAGCAATGCCGGTCAATACAGGAATACAGATACAAACAGTTTGCAAACTGATTTTTAATGCTATGTTAAAACGTCAGAATAGTGTCTTCTCCAGGAAACAATCAATAGCTGCTTGTAAAACAGTTATGCCCCCTAACCATAAACGGAAACTGAATTATTGGAGATTTTCAAAATTTATAGGGTGAAACTCTGTCAAAGATTGTTTGATGGTAACCAAATAAAAAACCTAACCTAGATATTCTCATGATGTATCTGTATGCCAAATTTCATTTCAATATGTGCAACCGCTGCAGAGATAATAAACAGAAACAGTTGGTGTACCGACTGACAGCGACAAAGCAATATGCCCCTTTTTCTATGAAGGGGGGGGGGGCATGAAAACAGTATACACGTTCCAAACCAGTAAATAAATAGTGGCGATAATAGGAACTTAGCGAGATTGGTCGCTGACCAGTAAATCTAAACCCTAACTCTAAACCTAACCTGAAACCCTAACCACTAACCCTTGCGTGACCGTTGATAAAATTCAAGATGGCGACAGCGACAGGAAAACTCCAGATTTTCGTGTCAATCTCTGATATAAATAATAAACCTTAGTTACAAAAATGATAACGGGATGCGGTAGACTTGTAGTAAAGCGTCCGACTTGCAAGCGGAAAGTCCCAGATCATACCTAAAACTTTGTTTAAAAAAGTTTAAAATTGTAGTGACTAAAGTGAAAGTTCTTTCAGGGTGAAACATTGAAACGAGGTCAAATGTAACGACATGCGTGGAACATAAAACAAAACATTCAATGCACTGGCATCAGGCCGTAGCAGTGGTAAAAATTGAGGGACTTCACCTACCGCTGGTGAATTCGAAATATCCATATAAGTGAATTATTCTTAAACAAAATAAAGCAAAAACATAATAATAATAATAATAATAATAATAATAATAATAATAATAATAATAATAATAATAATAATGATAATAATAATAATAATAATAATAATTAATAATAATAATAATAAATATTCATGTATTTGAATAACATGATTACCTAAACCGAAATATTATCAGAATGAAGCATAGTCAGAAAGAATACAAATCATTTATGTCAAACATGAATGTAAGGTCTGGGACATACTTGATAATGGATATTCAACTGTTTGAAATACATAACTATATTATGTGATTGTATCAAAGACTTCTATTGGTTAATTAATGACATGTGACTAACATATTTGACTAAATTTCATGTTGCCCGAACGTGAATTGTCCTTGCCATGTCTGCCTTCTGTGAAACTCAGACTTTCAACAACTGTTTGTTACGTCTTGGATACAGATAAAGGAGTACTGATCAATAATTTGCTGTTTCGTGCTAAGGTTTCTTAAACTTCTTGCTTCAAAATTATTTATAGCCGTATGTATATTTAGGAATCCTTGGTTATGATTTAACAAGATGATTTGTCCTGCCAGTGAGTATTTACAATAACTCTGTTCAAAGACGTATCGTTTTGATGCTACATTTTTCTCTCACAGACAAAGAATAATTTACGTTTACATGGAGCATCAATCCACTTTGGTTTTCCCTGGTAGTTATACCACATACAATTTTGATTGGTGCGACCATCCGGGTCATTTAGATACCAATTTTTATACGGTCCAATTACTTCGCCTGTTCCTTTCCAGCGCCATATGCCTTCCACGTCTATATCGTTTCCTCCTATCCAGTAATTTTCAGCTGTAAAGGTAATAACACACATGATCAAAACATCAGTCATTTTCAGATTGCTAACAATTTACAGGATATTTATACAGAAAATAATGATTGTTCGATAAATAGTTTGGATTTCCACTTATGTTGAGACGTCTACACCCACATAAATGATGTGACGTAAAATCCCCTGTAGTACGTCTTTTTGTAAACGTTTGGATGAAAGTAATAAAGGGTCATATCTATTCGCATGAAACTCTTTAGATCACGATTTTTATTTTATTTCACTAGAAAATCTTTATTATTCAATATACAGTGTGTATATTTACCTTCGGGTGATTCTTATAAGCATTCATACGTGCTAGAAAATAAATGTTGCTCTCGTTCACGAAATATTTAAGTTTGTCAGCGCTTCACTTTTCGACACGTTTCTTTGTACCAAAAAACCAATGTCAGCACAAAGAATGAGGTCATAATTACTATATCAAGCCACAGTATAATTCCTTGGCCCTTAATCACAATATAAAAAATTACTTTATATGACCTTATTTATAACGTCAATAATCAACAAATGAGGTCACGTAATTTAACATATATCTTAGCAATAATAACCTACTCCGTTTTATTTGACCAGCAATAAACTCATTCTTTTCTTTGTCATCTAGAGTAGCGAGTTCAGAATCTAAACTTTGGCACTGTCCCTGAAATAAGATAAAATAATCATAATTAGAGCACCTCGCAATTAATAGATCAAGATGGGGTTTCAGGTCCAAACAAATAAACAACAGCACATATATCGATCAATGCGCACAAGAATAAATGAAACCTAAACTTAAATGAAAAAAAAACACACGAATACAATGAGTTTTACTACACTTTCTTCTAATATTTAGAATTACTTATTTAGAAAAGATCACCTTTGTGAATATGAATACCGTATTAGCTGAAAACAACACGTGCTATTTTTTCATGCGGCAGCCGTGAAGTCAGTTTACACACTTCAGCTGGAGAAAACAAACGATAAATGGGCCGCTTAACTCATCTGCATATAACATTAACGCAAGTATCGTAAGGTATAAATTCTATCATGGTTGTAGATAGTTAAAACTGATTAAAAATAACCTTGTAGATATTATTAAAAATACCAAAGCTATAGTTTTACAATATGTTCAAAGCGATAGTTTTTGGACCTGACTGTGGACTCACGGGTGTGACCGGTCGACAGGGGATGCTTACTCGTCCATGGCACCTGATCCCACCTCCTGGTTTCCAGCGGTGTTTGTCCATTTTTACCAGATTTGTATATCTATATCCTGGACATCCTAAAGATGTATGCTTTGGAATTTGAGATGTTTTATATTTCTGTCGATAAGTCTTCATCAGTTGAGATCGGAATTCAATATAGATATAAATCCGAAACTAAATATGGTATCATACAAGGTCAAATTATAAATCTAAACGTGATTCCAAATCCGTCTAAGAGTTTCCACTGTTAAAATGAAGCTTTTGATAAGTTTAGAATTTAAATGGTGGCACCTGAACGAAATGTTACAGTAACTTATGTATGAAAAGAAGAGATGTCACAATGCCCATAAAAAAGACAATAGACTAACTTTGTATATTCGTTCAAGTTCTCTAGACCTATATTTTCAAATGGAGTGATATTTTTTTTTAGAAATTCTACACTCAAATAGATACATATTCAAGTGTAATTTCAAAATTATAATGTTCATTTTGAATTACTGTTGATAATGTCTACATAACATTTTGCAAATTTGTCCGTCATAGTAAAGTGCAGTTGAGGTTGCACGGTGAAATAACTGAGCAGATACAACAACTCGTAAAAATCATTAAGAAAACAACAAAAACAAGTAAAATTCATCTAGGAAAATTTGTTTTGATTTTGGTCCAAGTTTGTTGAACTACTTTAATACTTACGGAGGCTTTACTCCAAGATGACCTTTCCTCTCCTATATAGAAACAGTAATCTTCGTATGGCAACCATGGATCCATACAAGCTAATGTATAAACAACCAGAAATGATAATTAGTCTGTTATTTGTAAATATCTGGTGGTATCTGAGGAAATTATTATATAACACAAACTGTAATTATATGTTATTAGTAGTTTTAGAAGTAAGGTCGTTATTGTTGTTGTTGCAAATGATGTAGCCGTTGTAGTTGTTGTTGTTATTGTAGATGATGTTTTGTGGTTGTTGTTGTTGAATATGATGATGTTGATATTGCCGTTGTTGTTTTGTTGTTGATGCTGTGATTGCTGTTGATGATGTTTTGTTGTTGTTGTTGAATATGATGATGTTGATATTGCCGTTGTTGTTTTGTTGTTGATGCTGTGATTGCTGTTGATGATGTTTTGTTGTTGTTGAATATGATGATGTTGATATTGCCGCCGTTGTTGGTGTTGTTGATGCCGTGATTGCTGTTGATGATGTTTTTTATTGTTGTTGTTGTTGTTGTTGATGGTGATGATGTTGTGGGTATTGCCGTTATTGTTGTTGATGTTATTGCTGTTGATGTTGATGATGTTTTGTTGTTGTTGTTGTTGATAACGATGATAATGAGGTGGAGGAGGAGATGATAACTGCTGCTCATGATGATTTTTTAATTGTCGTTGTTAAACTGTGCTGTAGATCTATATACACATGTTTCATGTCCGATAATTCTTCTAAAGGGACATTAGCTGTTTTTTTTTTTTAATTAAATTTTCCTTTATTACTACTGAGAATGAAACACAAAAACAAAAAAGAGATTTACACAGGCATAAAGAAAATTAAATTCCTATATGTATATTTTTTTTCTTTAAATTTCTTGAGAAACCCACGCTTGGCACATTTTTCAGTTGCAACTGATTAACCTTACCTTACTTACCACATTGGACCTGATCTTATTTTCACAAAATATATAGGAATATAAGATTTTTTTATGGCTATGTATAGATCTTAGTTGTAATTGGACATCAAATACAAGCAATAAAAGTAGAAAAAAATCGAAATAATTTTATTTTTGCTAAACGCAGCTAATACCCCCTTTAATATTATTACCTAGTTTGGGTTTCCGGGTAGTAGGTTTCGTACTTGTCCCTGTACTTACATACATATCGGTCGTTGTACCTTTCGTTGTACTTGTTGAATTCGATTCTGTAATTAGACGGGGAATTATATACACATTAGGGTTGTATATATATATATATATATAAAAGTTATTGAAAGTCCAAACGTAAAGAAATTAAATATAAAAATACAGAATGCCACACCACAAAACAGTTTTAAGTTTTATTAACTTACATTGCAACACGTGTTTCGCGTTACAAACGCTCATCAGGCAATGGTCATCAACAAAAATGTATTGAATATATATATATATATATCATGAATCTCATATTGGTAAAGTAAATACATATATAAAAGAAGTTGATGAAGTAGATAAGATAACACTAATGTAGGAAGCGTAATGCAAAGAATAAACAAATTAGTTAATCTGATAAGAAGGCCACTCCTTTGCATAAGATTATATGAAATGTGTGGGTTAGGTTCTGTTAAGTAATGGTTTGAATTTATCAATAAAATATTGCTCTTTGAGTGCAATATTCGAATAGTCATCTGTTTGATATATTGGCATGATTTTGAAATTCCCTTTACTACACTGAAATATATGTTTAGAAACGAATAAATTACGAATATGTGATAACTTTATATTGCTTTTGTGTAGAGCTACTCTTTGTTTTAGTGACTGAGTACATCCAATATATTCTTCCTTGCAATTTTCACATAAAATTACATATATTACGTTTTTAGAATTGCAATTTAATATTCGTTTGATATAAAATAATGAACAGGAATTTTTAAATTTGAATGTTTGACCTTCAATAATGATGTCACATACTTTACATCTTTTATTTTTGCATTTAATTAAATTAACTAAAACAAAGAGTAGCTCTACACAAAAGCAATATAAAGTTATCACATAATCGTAATTTATTCGTTTCTAAACATATATTTCAGTGTAGTAAAGGGAATTTCAAAATGCAAATGCAAATGTACTCCGTTACTCGGGCGGAGATTCAATACGGCAGTAGGGATCAAGGAATTGATTTGTAAAGGGGATACCATAGACATGACGTTGTCAAAGGTTCGAATAAAATGCGAGGTAAGAATATGTTTGATGATCAGGAGACAGTTCCTCCAGAAAAATAAAATTGATATTTGGTAGCTGAAAATGTATTTTATAGCATTCCGACTGGTAAATTCAAATCGATCATCCCTCACAAGTGCATTAGATTGGTAAGAGCAAATATAATCCATAAAAAGACACAGACAAATGCAAATTGTTCGTCTATGGTGTGATTGCGAAGCAAATTCCTGTTTACGAATTGGCGATGTCCATCCGTCTACGTCATCAGTTTGGTATAGCTCTAGCGTATAGAAAGCGTTTGGAAAGATCATTGATGATATTACACTTAAGAACAATTTAACAATGTATTTATAATACATATTTATAATACCTATTGATGTACATTATATATATATATATATATATATATATATATATATATATATATATATATATATATATATATATATATATATATATATATATATATATAAAGATGCCTTTCGATATAAAAAATGTAAACCACTTACTCTGATCTAACAAGGATTTTAGCATGTTCAATTGCCGCCATATTTCTGCTATATCGGTTTTCATTTCTGAAATGAAGTGTAAGGAAAGGCTGAATAAATTAGTGCATGTTAAATTCAAATACATGTCAATTTTGATTGAATTATCAAATGGATGACATACTTCTGTAAAACTCGTTAGCTTTCTTTATATAAGGAAATACACTGGCAATGTTCTAAATCACAAAAACGTTCAGTCCTGTGTTCCACCATATTTTAACTTGAAGACCACGCCTTGCATTTCATATAGCTATTCACCTAGCATCGCATCCAAGCTATTCAATTACAAACAGGTTTTGCAGTGCCTGGACATCAACCATATCCTACACAACACTGTCACACGTTCATGTGCTTCATCTCCTTTCAAATACAATCCTATCTGGCATGTCATCATCATGGAGTTTCTATTGTTGAAAATGAAAGCCTCAAAAATCTTATTTTAAGGGGCCCTAAATACCGAGAAGCCCGTTCCTTTAACTGGCGTCATAATTTCAGTTTAGTTATGAATTCTGTCGAAGATTATGCCAGATGATGGGCCAAACATGAAGACGTAGAACCAGACACTTTGTCTGAATGGCAAAAAGCCATACGATGGTTGATAAAATCTCGCATTCGAAAACTTAAAGGGACTATGAAAACAAGTTATCCCTCTGTATTTAGTGATCCAGAAGTAGTAACTGAACTGAATAGATTACATGACCAATATGTACTGGTACCAGCAGACAAAGCCTCAAATAATATAGTTTTTATTTGTATGGCACATTACTATAATTGTTTATTAGAAGAACTTGGGTTTAATACGAATTATGGTAATCCTACATACACACGTAGCTCACTTTCAAAGGACAAGATACTTCAAAATCATGTGAATCACTGTACAGTTGCTTATTCCAGAAGCGGTGTAAATCAGATGTGGATACTAAAAAATTCTAAACAGCTTTTAGAAAATTTGAAGGCACACAATTTTTCTCGAATTCACAGTATTAAAACATAGACATAAACTAGACTTTTTAGCATCATAGACAACTGTTTTTTCACTAAAGGTGGTACCCGAAAATTTAAATATCTAGTGATTGGCTATCAGGATACTTATTTTGTCCAACACCACTCTGATTCTACACATGAATACACTGAAGTTGATATAAAAACATGCTGGAATTTCTAATAGACAATATATTTGTAATGTGGTCTTTCAACAAACTGTCGGCATTCTTATGGGAACCAATTGTGCCCCTTTATTAGCCGACCTGTTCTTTTATTCATGCGAGGCAGACTTCATTCAGAAACTACTGAATCAAAAGAAGAAAAAGTTAGCGGTGTCCTTAAATTTGACATTTAGATATATCGACGACGTTTTGTCAATTAATAATGGCAATTTTCATACATATGTCAATGCGATACATCACAGCGAACTAGAAATTAAAGATACAACAAAATCAAGCAAACACATGCTTCATACTTAGAAATTTTACTTAATAAGAACACAGACGGGAAATTGGCAACTACGCTATACGACAAACGCGACGATTTCGGCTTTCTCATCGTAAATTTTCCACATTTAAGTAGTAATATCCCTCAGTCACCCGCATATGGAGTTTATATTTCACAAATGATCCGATATGCCAGGGCGTGTACAATATATGAATAGTTCATATACAGAGGTAAACTACGCACTGACAAATTATTGACACAGGGATATCGAAAACCGCGTTTAATGTCACCGTTCCGCAAATTTTATGGTCGGTCTTGTTTGCGATTACTCTGTTTCACTAAGTGAAATGTTGAGTTGCCTTTTCGTTGGCGGTTGTTGAGACGTCTGTACCAATTGTGACGAAGATTCACTCCTCACGTATTTCATTGGACTTGACTGTGGACTCACGGCGGGTGTGACAGGTCGACAGGGGATGCTAACTCCTTCATGGCACCTGATCCCACCTCTTGGTTTCCAGAGGTCCGTGTTTGTCCATTTTTTACCGGATTTGTATCTATGATCTGGACATTCTTTTGATTAATACTTCAGTATCTGAGATTTTTTATATAGTAATATTTGTTGTACAGATAGTTTAATTTCTCTGCATACGAAACTTACAACACCAAGCCCATATTGTGCATATTATAAGAGTGTATAATAGGAACTATCTAATTTAAATGTAGCTACTAGAATTAACACTCAAGGTGTATTTTATAAGGGTCTGTCTTAAGAGCTATCGTATTTGAAAACTAGCAACAGTCAACACTCGTAATGTGTATTATTATGAGGATCATTCTTAAGAAATATGATCTTATTTGAAACTCACAACAATACTCGCGGTGTGTATTATAAGTGTTAGTTTAAAGAAGTGTCAAATAATAAACTCGCATCTATAAACACTCGCGATGTGTTTTATAATTTTCTATCCTTGAGGGACGTTAGCTGGGTTTCCTCCCCAAAAGTTTGATTTTTACTACTTAGATTGATGTTCAATAGCAAATAAGAAATATACACAGGCACAAAATAATTCTTATGTTTGCATATATATTTTATGAAAATAAGGTAAAGAAAGTGCAATGGCGTATGCATATACAAATATAAAGGTCGAATTAATCACTTGCATACACATCATTACCAAACTAGGATTCTCAAGCAACTGTCACAAAATATACTGGAATTTAAGAAATTTGTTAAGAATCTCATCCTCGTGTTAGCAGAATCTTGTAATATAAAATCTAAAATATGATTACCAAATTAACCTTCTATACCCTACAGGCCATTATAGACTTGTCTATACAATAGAAAAAAGCATATCTAGACTTAGGGTTGGAAGGGTTAACTTTATTGCAATATTTCGAAATGAAATATCTCGTACGATAATTCAATAGTTTACAAACCCTCTTGTGTTTCCTTATTTCGCAGTAGACTTTGACGTATAATTTGAAGATTTCCATTTTCTGCATCAATACTTGGACAGTTGTCAGGTTTCGCCAATAAAGTCTGTTGGTGTGTTACGTCCGAAGTAATAATGATCACTATAAATATCTTTTGTAATTCAAGCAGCATTTTTTTTTAGCTCTGGCAGTTTTTGCTGTACAGCGGGCTGGTGTATATGTAAAGACGAACTGAAATCGTCTGCCTATCTGTTCCAGATACTTTATACGTATATATATATGTATGTATATGTATATAAGTATATGTTTATTGTTACAGCGAGTTAAGTGGTGAAGAGTATTACATTCTTGAAGTGTGACATGACACATCGCCTGACACTTATTATATGTGCACGGGGAGCTGTGTTATTTTAATTTTTTCTATTATTTACGTGATAAACAATTACATACAGGAGTTACACAAAGAATATTAAATTCCTATATATTTTGTGAAAATTATGGCAGGTCCAGTGTGGTATACATATACAAAAATAGTAAGGCTGAGTTGATCAGTTACAAGTGAAACAGTGCCAAACCTGTGTTTAGTAAACAATTTTCACAAAAAATATAGGAATTTAAAAAGAATTGTCATGTTTTTGAATATCTCTTTTTGATTTGTTATTGTCTATCAACCTAAGAAGTAAAAAATGAAAAAGATTTTTAAAAATACAACTAATGCCCCTTTAGGTACAACAAGATCATCAAAGTACTGAAAGTACTGAAAGTACTGATACGATTTGATGTAAAACAAGATCATCAACGTTCTGAAAGTACTGAAAGTACTGATACGATTTGATGTACAACAAGATCATCAAAGTACTGAAAGTACTGAAAGTACTGATAGGATTTGATGGCAATCGTTATATGTATTTCCGCTGCTGGCACAATACACTCAATACTGGAAAAATACAGTTTAGGCTATACCTATGTTTGAAAGATATCGCAGGTTGATTTCAATTAAGGATACCAGACTTTTTTCTGAGGAAATGCAGCATGTTATCTTAGAGTTAACGAATTAACAAATAACCTGCTTGCATCAGCAGTTTTATTTCAAAATAAGTACAATCATGGCCATGAAAACATCACATTTTTTCACATTCATTACCATTTATATCACATATGAGTAATGGTGATGTACATGTATTTATTATGCTATTATTACAAACTACATGTACATAGATGAGTTATATAATTATAAAGTCTTAAGTGTATATAATAAACAATAATTGAAAATTAACACTTGAAAGTAAATTTCAAATATCAAAAACTCATAATGAAGGTCAGAATGACTTTTATAGCATATATTTCGACAAGTGCTCGAGGCCTATATTTTTAAGCGAATTGTTACTATTTTTTTCGTCAATTTAAAAAGCAAATACTTACAAATTAAAAGGCTATTTGTAAAATTCCAATCTTGAAGTTGAATTTCTAATACTGAAATGAATGCTTATGTGTAATTCTCCGTCAATATAATGTGATATAAACAGCGTACTATAAATCTGCTTTGACTTGTTCCTCATAAAAACAACTTACCATAACATTAGTCATTTGATGGAATATCAACTCGTAAAAACGTATATTTTAGACAGTAATGTTGATGACAAGTAAATATCTTATATAAAAAGATCTGAAATATCTGAAATTTGTAATTCCTGTCGTTGCTCATCGGAGGATAATTAAAGAAATTTATTTCGTTTCAAGTCGCCCAAACCCGTAAATTAAACTTAAAACTGTCAATGATACCATTTTACAATGTTTTGTTAATATTGAATGTGGAATGGTTTATATACAGTAAAACCTGCTTTAGCGACCACCTGTGTATAAAGACCACCTGGTCACACAGACCGTTTTGGTTTTTTTTTTTTGGTTTTTTGCTGACCTCATATTACCATTTGTGTGCAAATCAACCTCTATATAAAGACCAATAAAGACTGGTTTTGTTATGTTCCTAAAGTGGACTTTATTTACTAGTTTCACTGTACTTAGTTTGGACGCCACGCGCAAACACAAAAGAATAGGAGGCTTCCAAAATTCCCGAGGTTTTTATCGTTAGAAATATGATGGAGCTCACTAGTTTCGAGTTCCTGTACAGTGGCTGGCAAGTATTTATTTGTTGCGTGAGCATCTGGGGGACGACCTAATGTGACAATGGTGTCCATTGTACTAGCTAGCTCATTGATTCATCCTCATCAACATACCGTTCAACAAAAGGAAATCTAGATGGCTTTGTTTTGTCATCAATTTGTACAAACAAAAGAACAGTTCAGTTTGTTTGTTTGTTTGTTTATCGTTGTTTAATGTCCAACTTAAGAATCTTTCACTTATATGGAGACGTCACCAAATGCCGATGAAGGGCTTCAAATTTTGGTCTATGCTTGGCATATTGAGCAGTGAGGGTTATTTAACGTGCCGACACCTACTGTGACACGGGACGTCTGTTTTTACTGTCTCATCCGAAAGGTAGGAAACCAACCTGCCACCGGATGGACTCGAACTCACGACCTCACGATCAAGAGTCGAGCGCGCTACCGACTGAGCTAGGCCGGTTCCAACAGTTCAGTATTTTATGAAAGTAAGTAAAACGAAAATAAAAAATTGTAAATAAATAGGTTGGAAATAAATTAATAGTAAATAGATATATAGTAAAGAAATAAATAGTATCAAATAGAAAATAGAAATAAATATTAAATACATGTAGATTAATAGTGAATACTTGAAAAGTAGGTAAATGAGAATAAATAAATAACAGATATTAAATGAATAACTAATTATTTAGATCGTCAATTGCTTCACTGGGTGATATGTTGAGTTGCATTTTCGTTAGCGGTTGTTGAGACGCTTGTGCCAATTGTGACGAGGATTCGTTCCTCACGTATTTCATTTAGACCTTATTGTGGACTCTCGGCGGGTGTGACCGGTCGAAAGGGGATGCTTACTCCTCCATGGCACCTGACCCCACCTCTTGGTTTCCAGAGGTCCGTGTTTGTACACTTTTACCAGATTTAGTATCTATATCCGAGACATCCTAAAGATTTATACTTTGGTATCTGATGTTTTTATATAGTCAATTAAATGAATATAAAAATAATTTGATAAATAAATGGATTTAAATCAACTGATTGGTTTATTTATTGATTAAGTTAATAAGTAATTCATCAAGTTAGAATAATAATAATAATAATAATAATAATAATGATAATAATAATAATAATAATGATAAATTATTACAGCAAAATAAGTGTCATAGAGGAGAATCGGGCAGGGAGAAAGCGAAATTATAAAAATCAGAGATACCAAAAGTATAAATCTACAGGATCTCCAGTTTATAAAACAAGATACATCGACTATTCCTATTTAATTGTTTTCTAATATTCATTTTATGTCTTGTCTCGTCGTGTTTTAAGTTAGTCAAGGTACAATATAGGACCAAAAGTGAGTCATTAAAATGGCTGGCGTCATATGCCACATGCAGAGCTTATGTTACTTAAAGGGGCTTATTTCATCTGCTTGTGTTAATAGCGTCATAGTTTGTGGTGATATTGTAGTTGAAATTTGATTACAAAATATTCTTCTACAAATCATCATCACCATACTAAAGAGACAGTGTCAAACATCACAGACCGTTTCAATGCATTACTATCATGAAAAAACTTTCCCTACAGTTTAAGTAGATACAGTAAATACTTGAAATCCGCAAGTGTTTCCTGACCAGATGAAAGATAAATGAAACAAAACATTTATCGCTTTTACGTCAAGCATTTAATTACAGTTAAGTGAATTTAGACAGGAAAAGCAACATAGTACGCATATTCATTTACAACATTTTGTACAATAATCTCTCACGCACACGCCAAAGCACACACTCATCTATACAAATTTCTCCCAAAATACACAATGTATATCAAAATGCGATTCGAGAAAGACAGGATTATACAATTATCATAGTAATTAATTTATCGCCCCATGTACATGTACTTAGTTTTGCGTTGTAACAATTCGTTAACACTTGTATACCCTGCTCCTCCCCACACAAGATCATTTCATATCCAAACGAACTCAAAAGAATGAGATATACTCGTGACTAGAAACCTTATGAAAAATTGTATTTTATGATATGATTGAGCGTTTTTCAAATTCCATAAGTTTTATTCAGATGACTGCTGGGTAGATCTGCTGCCTATTTTGACCTCCAAGGTGAAAATATTGTGGCTCAAATCCCGAAGAGATTCAGTCTAAAACTTTAACAAAGTAACTGACCATCACTTAGTACCCGGAAGTAGTCAACAAGACACGAGTGTGTCGGATAATACTTAAATGACAGAAAGTACAAAAACCAACATGTTAGCCTTTTAAAATGTTTATTCTACGCGTCATGACAATCACCTCACGCATTAATATTATATTTTATATTACATCGCTGCCGACTCTTGACGTGCGGAACTGTTGGTGGAATATACACCCTTTTTGAAATCCGCGGCGTGATGTAAAAATTTATCTCTGAATTATATCATTGCTTTGCTGAAATCGAGAGATTATATTAAACTTTCGAAATTTTTGAACGTCTGTCCAAGTGATCCTGGCTGTCTCTTGTAGAACTTAATGTTTTTGATGGATCAAGACTATTCTCCATTGAATCGGGAGAACTCATTAGTTTTCTTCTCCGGATAATAAAAAATACAACTCCATTTAATATGCCTCCAACATTTGAAAATGTAGTAACGAATTGAAAGAGAAGTTGCGGAACAGGGGCACTAAGTTGCCATATCCCGTAGAGTCCCATGGCCCACCACTGAACGAAAAACGCCGCAACAAACAGGGACATTGTTCTTGCCGCTTTGTGTGACGCCTTTACTGATCTAGCACTTTTGCCAATCGAATCTTTCAGACGCTTGGTTTCCACGTGAATTCTTTGCCAGGTTAAAATGTACAGGACACTGTTGACAGCCAAAATAATAAGCAGAGGAACAGTTGTGAAGAAAATGTTGGCGATCTCACCTTTAACACCATCAAAGTAACAACTGAAAAAAAAAAAAAAAAAAAAAAAAAAAAAAAAAAAAAAAATATATATATATATATATATATATATATATATATATATATATATATATATATATATATATATATATATATATATATATATATATATATATATATTGCTTACCCTGGAACTTGACGAGAAAAGTATTTGTATAATATACAGTGAGTATGATATGCAATATAAAAATCACAAATACCAAAATGATATGACTAAGGCATTACCTTGAAGCGAGCGCAGCTTTGTAATTGTAACATCGTAATGACACATTAAATTTATCGGGTTAGGAAAACCACGTGGTATATATTGATGCAGAGAGTGTTTGGGATCCAATATATGTACATTTTCTACCCCTTAGCATAAAGTGCTCGCTTCGTAAGGGGACGCTGAAATTATTGGACTTAACTCAAGATAGATCATTTCTACAAATAAAGAAGAGCTCACTGCGCTCGCATATAAATCGTAAGTAAGTTCAGGAGACAATGCACAGTCGAACCCACTTATATTGAACCCTTTTACATTGAAATACCGCTTTAATGATTCAGGGCAAATTTTCTTAATTAAAATTACAACCCCATTATTTTGAAATCCTTGTTTATTTCTAAGAAAAAATCATTCCTCTGTTGACTTCAATATATCCGGGTTCGATTGTACTATTGTGGAGGACATTGGACAAACACGTAATCTGATATAGAAATAGTATCAGGTGTCATGGAGGAGTGAGCATCCCGTGTTATTTAATTATGAATATGGACAGGAATCAGTTCAATAAATGAAGTTTGGAATTATTTATATAATGTTGCAGATAATTTCAAGATGATTAATAACAAAAAGTTGATTCTGTGAACTTACTTTAACATAACTACAATGATAAGGTTTTTTTGTGTTTATAGCATCAACCTTACATATGTTCGCAACTTTTTTTCGAGCATAGCTACTCAAATTAACATAAAAAACTTAAAATCTTACAATGCTCCGTTGGGACCAAGTGTACCGGCAATGGCTGCAACTGTAGATGCCACAAACGGCACTCCGAATGTATAAGATAAAAGTTTCCAGTCCCATTTTCCATACCTGACCTGTTTTCGGAAAAATATCAACACAAATGCGTTTATGGCAACAACATTTACCATTAACATTTGTGCAGATATAAACGTTGCCAACATAAATCCGTAAAATTCACAAAGTTCACGGGGATATACGTGATTACGTGTGATTACTATGTGCATATGATCCATTGTATGAGCTATATTAAACAATCCATCACAGACAGCCAGGTACACCACAAATCTTTCGCTCCTTGTCCAGCTGAAAAACGTCTTATAACTTTGAAATTTGAATGACAACGTCAAAATAATAATAACGGAACATAAACTCAGAAAAATACACGTAAGAGCTGGTATGTGTAAGGCGTAGAACTGTCCGTTGTCGAGTCCGTACACAGGCAAATCATACCCACTCTCTAACGGTTTCCTGCTGGAATCTGTAGTATAATCTGTTGTGGCATTAGGATTCATCTCCTAGTTCTCAGTTTTTAACCTGTAAGGAAATGAATAAATATGAAATTAATTAAACACACAGACAGTTAGTAGGGTAGTATAAAGAGCATGTATATGGTTTTTATCGGAGAATGAATTGTCTCTCTTAGTGATGGCTTACACACCATGTCTTTAAAAGCATAGAGGTACGAGGAATATTAAACTGTATGCTGAATTTTGAATAATATTTAAAATTGATATTACGGCGGCACAAAAAATAAGAGGTATTCGGCTCTTCTAAGAGTGATGACTTAATGTAACAATACATAAAAACAATAAAAATATTCAACTTACGGATATACCTTTCTGGTCAGTGAAGATGAAACTTACATGCGCGTCGATATCGATGATAAAAGATAATTTATACTCATCAATTGCTACTTCAAATATTGTTGTTGACTATTTGGATAAAAGGAGATGACAGGATAAGCAAGACACTTCCTGGTGAAAGGCTTAACTCCAGGAAACTGAGGTAAGTATGCTACTTTGCGTTACTGTCAGAGACGGAGGGCCGTCGTTGCATCGTATAAAACGATTAAATAAAGTGATCTAAACATGTATCTTGATATCAACAAATACTGTACTTGTTGAATATTGAATTTATCTTGCAAAGTCATACATTGATAAATTAAAAGAAAACATAATAGTTATAGATAAATAAAAAAATAAAGCGCAAATCAAGTGAGATATGTAAATATACTTTACTTAGAGGATATCATTGGTGGGGGGAATGCATAACTTTTCTTCCCTATTGATTCAATTATGTATGTATGATATCACGGCGCACGTGCATGTTTATCAATTTATTTTCTTTTCACTGAAGATGATTGTTTTCTTTGTTTATATACGTCATGATAGATGTAGGCGTGGTCTTGACGACGTCTTCCTCATCACGTAATCAGTACAAAGATAAAAGTCTAATAAACCTGTCTTACAAATATAGAAAATGTCACTAAATTTAGTTCCTATTTTCTTTATTGTACTAAGAAGAAATGCTTTTTTTATACTTTTTGATTAAAAAAAAGAATATATTCGATGGTCTTCTACCATTCGTCAATCGTCAATTAGGTCTGCATCATATTTATATCCTACCAGAGGAACTTGGACTAAACGGACTTCCTGGAAATCCTACATACTCTCTAACCGATTTCTCTACCTCTAAAATATTAGATAATCATAAATCCGTTCTCACTTCGTTTGTAATACCGACAAGTGACATGGAGCTTGAAGTGCCATATATTTATTGGATTCCGAAGATGCACAAAAATCCCTATAAATACCGCTTCATTGCGGGGTCATCTAAGTGTTCCACCAAGCCTTTATCTATTTTGCTTACCAAACTTCTAACACATATTAAACAAGGTCTTTAGAAGTACTGTATAACGGCCTACTCAAGAAGCGGAGTCAATCAGATGTGGATCCTAAAGAATTCAATGGAATTGTTGGAACATTTAAAATCTCCAAATTTCAAACATATTAAAAGCATTTGATTTTTCGACCCTTTACACAACAATCCCTTAGCAAAAACTCAATAACAGATGAACAACTATTATACAAAACTCTTTTGTATACAAAAATGGAAATCGCAGATATAAATATTTGGTGTTAGGTCATGAAGAACCTTATTTTGTCAAGGAACATTCTGATTCCAATAACAAGTACACTGAAGACGATATTATCAAGATGCTGGAGTTTCTAGTAGACAACATCTTCGTGGTTTTTGCGGGGAAAGTTTTCCAACATATTGTCGGGATTCCAATTGGTACCAATTGTGCACCTCTCTTGGCTGACATATTTTTATATTCATATGAAGCAGAATTTATACAGTCTCTGCTCTCATAAGGAAACAAACAATTAGCATCTCGGTTCAATTTTACTTACAGGTATATCGACGATGTTCTGTCTATAAATAATTCAGAATTTCAGAATTACCTCGGCCAGATGTATCCTGTTGAGCTAGAGATATATGAGACGACAGAGAGCAACACATCTGCTTCTTACCTAGATTTACTACTATCGATTGGAAAAGATGGTCAACTTCACACATTCCTCTATGACAAACGAGACGATTTCAATTTCCATATCACAAACACACCGTTTCTAAGTAGTAATATTCCATCTTCTCCTGCCTATGGCGTTTTCATTTCACAACTTATACGTTATGCCAGGGCATTCTCTTCTTATGAATGTTTTATTCTGAGAGCTAAACGACTAGCTAATAAACTACTTGCACAAGGTTACGTTGTTGAACACTTGGAGTCGTCGTTTAAGAAGTTTTATGATCGATACGGCGATCTTGTTAAACATTATGAAGTCCCCCTCTCAGAGATATTAGATAGTATTCTGGATCACGGCCACAGACAGTGACTCCGTTTCACCAATCATGCTTTTCACCGAACTTGACCTCATCACCAAACTTGACCTTTTTACCGAATTTGACCCGTTCATCAAACTAGAAAGGTTTCCATGGAACATTTGCGACGGGTGTGGCCTGCCAGCAGAAGACGCTAACTCCTTCCGGACACCTGGTCTTATCCCGTTTGGGATTCGTAATTGTTCTTCATGTTGAGACCATTTGCACATCTATTTCGTCGTGTTATAATTGACTTGAGTTTTAGATTATTGATTGGTACTTCTTCAATTTTACTTGCATGTAAATGCATAATGAAACTGACATACAATCGTACATACACTACAAAGTCCTGTTTCGTAGTACCCAGGCCAATAATGTGTTTGTTCCATCTAATGGAATTTTGGCGGATATGCTTTTCTCAAAACATATTAAAGTAAAAATTCGGCCGTTTCGGGCATTTCGAAATTTGGTGTTAATAAATGTTATTAATAAAAACAGTTGAAAATGGGTGAAATCTCAGTTAATCTTTAAACTTTGATTTCTGTTTGTAATGACAGCGATACATTTCATGTATCATAAATTATACGTATTAGTACTTCAAACACTTTTCGTCTATCAAATTGTGTGTTTGGGGATGAAAACCACTTTTTTCTGAAATGTATATATGTACAGTATATGAGTCCCTTGTAAATGTAAATCCTATTTATCATATTCATTTCTGTTTTGTACGTCAAACACTTTTGTAATTTTTGTATGTGTTTGGCCTTGAACGACACTTGTATTAGCATCCCGTTTGACAATTTGTTCTGTACCCCTTTGAATTATATAATGTTCTTATATTTTTTTCCAGATACTTTCCTGCTGTCATTTTTTAAGCTTTTTTAATTGCTTTGGTTTCCTTTTTCATCTATTCTTCCTTTTCATGATTTGAAAAGTTTTTAATCCAGTAATTTTTTTCCTCTTGATCTTCTTATATTGTACTTCTTCCTCTTTGTTTTCCGTACCAAACAAATTTATCAATAAAAGTTAGTTTCTTTTGGGAACAGTGCGGTAGTTTCTTCTTTATGATCCTTGTCAATTTCCAGATGTTTTACCGCGCAATAATCTATTTTATCTTCAAGAATTTGTTATATAGGCAGGACACTTCAATGCAATGAGGTCTAGTTTTATTCTTCTTTGGTTTCCCGTATCCTGTGGAGTGTTTATCTCCCGGATTTTATCTTAATGTACTTATCTTTCATTTGTTTCAAAAGATTTCCCCATATTAAGAGGTATGACAGAAAACGACAAATTCGAGAATTGTACACTGCTGCTAAATCTGCCAAGAAAACGTGATGACGATTTGACTTTTATAAACTGTATGTGGATAATATAATATTTACAAATTTGTTCTGTGCTATGTGCAGCCTCATGTTTTGTTGCTCCAGCATAATTTATTACAGTTTTTACACTGTAGTCCTTTTCTTCAACAAAAATCTGGTCACAAAAAAAGATGGTCACAATTAGCCTTCAGATAGTTGAAAAATGAAACAGGGTCTGGCGTTTGTTCCTTTTTACTATTCCTCTCATTGTAAATTCTAACTAAATTTTCTACATTTTTGGAAAGTCTGGAAATTTATTGTTTAAGTCCTCTTGCTTCTCCACAAACAAATGTCTTATTTCACGTAGTTCAATGACTACCGTCATCTCGTTCAATGGTATCGTCAGGTCATTAAATGATACACAAAAATTATTTAAATTTTAACGTCAAGAAGTTTTATACAACAACAAATCTTAGATACCAAAATATAAATCTTCAGGATGTCCAGTACACATATACAGATCCGGTGAATATAGGACAAACACGGACCTCTGGAAATCCAGAGGTGGGATCAAGTGCCACGGAGAAGTAAGCTTAAAAATGAAGAATACCATGACACAAAACAGTTTTCAATACTTTATTTGCATTTCGACATTTGTTTTTCAAACGATCATATGGCAATGATCATCAACAAAAATGTATCGAGTATATATCCTTAATCTCATAATGGTAAAGTAAATACGTCTAAAAACTATTGATGAAACAAACATGATAATAATGAGATGATTAATGTAGAGAGTAAACACAATAAGTCTGAGAAGAAAAGTAATCCCTTGTCTCGAATTGTATGGAATGCGAGAATTGTCAAATGTTCAAGGGGCAATTGCTGTGCTCATTTTTATCATTTCCCCCAATTTATCCTGCTTACTTTGGTATTCAAAAATAGATAAACATAGGCATAAAAAATAAAAACGACATAGGCAATCAATTTTAAAATTTCTAAAACTATAATATTTTTGGTGAAAATTGTTTGAGAAACTCAGATTCAATAGCAATTGATTAACTCAATCATACCATTTGTATATGAAACCACAATGGTCCTGACCTTATTTTCATAAAATATATAGGAATATAAGATTTTGTGTCTTTGTATAGCTCTTATTTATTAGTGTACATTAAGAACAAGTACTAAAAGTAGAAAAAATCGAAACTTTTTATTTTGGTAAACACAACTGAAGAACCATTAAGAAATGTTTGTGTTCACTAAACGTCGTTCTACCAGTGTTACATTCGAGTAGACATCTGTCTGATATATTGACATGAAATTTATATATATATATATATAAAAGAACATATGAAATTTCTTACAAGGTGACTTATGAATTCAAGTATTGCCCATGTTATATTGCCCATGGTGATTTAATGAAAACGTATGTACTTATTTACGTGATCATAAAATAAAACTCACCAAAACAGCGTTGAACCTCTGTGATTGTACTTTATTTACTGTTTTGATAATATCGCAGATAAATGACAAATTTGACTTCCGCTATCTAAATCACGCGATTTTACAGAAATTTGTTGACAATAACATTACGTAGAAAACACTAGTCAACTGTTATACTAGAGGTCAATAAAACGTAAATGCGGGTCACCCTGAAGATACACCACTGTTTACAAAGTACAAGTTGACTTATGTAATGGATTTGATGCGTCATTAACCTTCATAAACGAATTAACATACTCTTCGTATTGTTACAAGATATATTTTGCAATGTTCTAGCATATATTGTTACAGCGTGAATTCATCAACACGTAAATTGATACAAACGTATCTTATCTTTGTTTTACTTCCCACCCGTTATTACAGTGAAGGTACTTTTACGTGCCACTCATGGTGTGGCATGGGTACTTGGATTTAAGTCTCATCTAAAACACTGATATCCTTCAATTCGTTTGTTAGGCACTTGACAAAATGAACAGTCATTGCCATTTTATTTATTTACTTTTTTTATGGTTTTTTTTTCGATACCGTGAACGGATCACAGAATCCCTAGCGTTCAAGTCGAACGCTCTACGTCCAGACAATGACAAGCTGTAACAAGAATATGTAATAATACATGCATTATATTTCAGTTTCAGAATACATTACAACAGTGTGTGTTTTCTAACAGCAAATATACTGTATCATACAAGATTTAGCAACAATTGATAATGTATGTATTATCTTCTTCTGTATCTTGCAAATCTTAACGGCCCATGACCAAACGTTTACGCTCAGCAAGGTCGTTAATTTATTTGTAAATGATAATATGCTTTGCAAAATGATTAAATAAAGGTATTATCTCCCCATTAATTACGCTTCTAAGTGATTTATTGTTTTCTAGTAATTTGAGTTTGAAGATCAAAAAATGGTTTTATTCGTAACGACAATAAATACAAACGGAGTTGCGTAACATGCAAGGCAAATTCAGATGAATAAATTCAACATAAGGGTTATGGTCATCTCGTATTAATCACAACTCTTACCTAAGTGAATTGGTTGACTCGCACCCATGTTTTAGCTGACTCGTGCCCATCGATTAACTCACTCGTGCCCATTGCCCGTTTGATTATAGGATTATTTATGAACGTATGCATGTACGTACCAACTAGGTAATTAGCATAATGCCGTTTGGTATTGAAATGTCATACAACTATCTGTGAAAATAAATTGGCTTCAGAATTTCTTCACTGACAGAGGTATTGTCCGATTCACAAAACGTGGCGGGGCGGATGGACTTTTAAGAATTTTGCTGATGATTCTACTCAATTTTTGGTTATGACAATTTTTATGGGAAAACTGTTTATTTCCCACTGGATGCTCGTAGGTAGGATAGCAAGTAAGAACGACTACTCTTGTCAGTGTAAATTTAATGTCATTCTGCTTTATTATCTAAAATTGGAACGTGTCCAGGTCAAGAAAGGGTTCACGAGACTATATCCCGCCAGGTTACATAAATATAAGGTCAAGTGGCCGTTACAAAATTGCGAGTTTTTGGCACTTTGATTTTGGTTTCGAAAACAAAGAAATTTAGAACCCCCGAATGTGTATACATATTTATATAGTTGGACACCCTCATAGTCGTAAAACCACGATGGGGAATCTCTATGCACTTGCCTATCCGTGGTGTCATGTACCCGGAATCAGTCGTAGTAATAATGAGTATTTATAAAAGAGTAAGTGTGTTCGATTTATCCAAGCACAGTAGTTGTGATCGGCAACGTATGTTATTGCGAACTCCATTGATCTAACACAGTTTTGAAATATTTTTACGATGGGACTCCTTATACTGTTTGTTTACAGTTCAATTTAGGAATCACTATGTCGGATTTTTCAGTTGTATGTATGACAGGACAGAAAATTGTCGTGTAAAGTGTAATTGTTTTAGAGGAACATTTAAGGAACATACTATTAGTAAGATCGCCATTGCGCGTGGTAAACCGTCTTATAGGGATAATGAAATAAAACCCTTCTATCTCGACATTATTGCATAAAACTGACAGAAACATCTTCTTATGCCATCGAAAAAGTCGTAATTTTCAAACGAAATTGCACGGCTTGCAAACACCACACAATGTTCATGTACATAGCTATAATTTCAACCTATAAAAATATGTAACTTGTACGACATGGTCATTATTAACTTTCTATTGTAAAAATATACTTGGATTATTTTTTGTGGTAGAAAATATACTTGGATCATTTTTCTATGGTGAAAAATATGTCTGTTCCTTTTCTATATCCTTAAAAAATATCTGGAAAACGGGTAATTGTTCCAACTGATACGGGTTAAAAGACCTGTTCGGAGTTTATCCTTTCTTTCCGTTACGGTTTGTCATAATAGTATTCAACTTTAGAGAAAAATGCCACTACCATTTAAATATCTTATCTTATATACATGTATAACTTTGGTATTATGTTTATAATATGTATATGATTTGGCATCTAGATACCCTAGGCATGACTTAACCAAAGAATCTACGAGTTGAGATGAGTACGAATTGATATGGGTCCGAGTTTACCTACATTCCAAAAAGAATTAAACACATTGACATACAGGTAGCAAATAAACAAAACACAAAGGACAGAAATACAAGAGAAATCGAGATAAATTGTATAAAGTAATTGTGTACAGTGTTTAGGAAAAGAAATAGAACGTTGAAACGCTGAAAACAAATTAATAATTTCTACCCTTCTTTAAATTTCACCTGAAGAAACCTCAATCTGTCAAGGTTAACACTTCTGTTCAATCGTGGAGTCAAACTTGTGGGAGAATACAAATACTTTATTTTGTTTTTATCTTTTTAACTTTAATGTGGTAAAAGTATTTGTATAGAAATATTTGTATAGAAATACAATATTTTTATTTAGAAAAATGAATAAATGCAGTTTTCTGTGAAATACTTCCCCCAATTTGAAATACATTCATGTTTTACATACTATCCGTATCGGTGTAACAGCAGTGAACGGTACATGTGCGATCGGTAATTAGGGGTGTTTGTATCATGTTGTTGTTGTCATTTTCTGATTAACTGCAGTGCTTTTGTGAACTAGCTTTTATTAGTATGTCTTTTTAAAAAATAAAAATGTATGTGTGAATCACATGATACTTCATGTTGGTTGATTTAAGCAGTCATGCGCCTTTAAAGCTGACAAACCTGGATTTAAAATCATTGAAAGGATGTTGTTTACGGAGATTATGTATGCACTATTTCAATACGTTTCCACTGATACCATATGGAACTTCCGACAGTAGTGTGTTATTGAAAAGTGATATAAATAAAATGTTTATAAATATTTTTACAATATCAAATGCTTAGTGGCAAAACTTCACAGAGGGGAATATTTATGGTGTTGATAATTCAGTGAATTTAAGAAACAGTGAATCGGTTTTTAAATAAAATCATACATACACTTTTTGTATCATGGGCTTTCTTTGCAAGAGTTGATCTTATTTTAATCTACTCCTATCCGCGAATTTAAAGACCGAGATCGTGTCAGGAGTGACAAAGACGTGAAAATTACAACCCCTGAAATTCAACTTCCGTACAGTATATGATTTTCAAAACTTATTGTTTCATAACGACTTTAGAATGACAGATATTGTAACTTTATGTATTTTAAGGATGTGTAGTGTGTGTGTGTGTGTGTGTGTGTGTGTGTGTGTGTGTGTGTGTGTGTGTGTGTGTGTGTGTGTGTGTGTGTGTGTGTGCGTGTGTGTGTGTGTGTATGTTAAATATATTTCTGACACATAATTAAATACATTAACCTATTAAGACACTATTAGACCTTTCTGAGTTTTATTCTTCTATAAAATAAATTTCACGCTTTTAAAGTATCAAACTGTTATAAGATAATGGTAAAAAAGCATACCCACAGTATATTAGTGTTCCCAGAATCTGTACACAGACGTAGCTTCAATTCAATTTCTGAAATTTTGAAATTTTATGAGAATTGATTACCTATACGATGACGTCTTTTAAATAAAGTTTTATCTCATTTCTGGGTCTTACGCATATTCCATAGATTGAAATGGACTCTTACTCCAAATGTCATGAGAATTAGTTCAAGAAACTTTGATATGATAGTCAAATGTTAATATTTATTGAGATTTGTATATAAAAGTGTGAACAGTTACGTATAAAGAGTTAATCAAACGTACAGTTGCGGTGAAATTGACATTGTAATTGACAGTCATATTAACGTTACCTCGACCAGATGTTTTGACGGTAATAATATCAGAGGCGGTAGTATCCATGTAAAGGGTAAACCCGTGACAAACACGATCATTACACCGGAAATAACGGTATACATTATTTTCAAATGTATAAAATTCATATACCCCTTACTGTATCTCCTGGAGTGTACGTTTTACTTTGTTGCGATATCTCATACCCACGATGTCTCTTACATGTTTATTTCTTCAGATTTTCTTATTTGCATTTGTACAGACAGAAAAAGGTGAGTTTATTTATATTTTAAAGTATTAAATCTATCTTATATTTTATATATTTTACTCGTATTCCCTTTCGTGTTACGTCTACATTGAAAATCAAATAATGTATTGTCTAGGTTACCAATATAATACAAATGTAAATATTTCATTGGCACATACAGAATTAGAGAAATTAGCAAAGATCCTTATTTCATTACAGTAAATACAAGTTATCTTTCTTTGACTGACTATTTATCGAAATACTTTTACTCTAACGCGGAACAAAATCTAAATGCATATGATGTTTATTTGTTTAAATTCGTTGTATAGGTCTTAAAATCAAATATTTGCTAAATTGTTTTTAATTTCATCAAATATTGTGATGTATCAATTGTATTAAAGTACTAAGATATCATTTCAAATGTTTATTTGAAGGGGTATTAGCTTTGGGTACCAAAATCTATTTCGATTTATTTTTTTTATTTTACTTCTTGTACTTGATGTACAAAAACAAACAAGAGCTATACACAGGCATTGAAAAAAAATCGTATATACCTATATACATATATTTTATGAAAAATAAGGTCAGGCACTGTGTGCTATACATATACAAACAGTAAGGTTGAATTAACCAATTTGCAAGTGAATAATTGGCCATCAGGGTTTTCTCTAGCAATTTTCACAAAATATTTAGGAATTTAAGAATTTTTATGCCTGTATATATCTCTTTCAGTTACAGTATGTCAATCTAGGTAATAAAAAGGACAGAAATGCTTTAGAAAAATGCCAATGCCTCTTTAAACGATGATATTGTGTAAATTGGGAAAATTCATTCTCCACTAGACTTTGATCTGTGTGTCAATGTGTCCTCCTAACAAAATTTATTATTTCATCTTAGAATAAAATTCTGCATTATGAGTATTGAACAGTCATAAAACAGAATTTTATTCTAAATCAAAATACGAAAAAACAGTAAAACACTCAATATTCACAAATTTTCGGCCCCTTGAACTTTATCATGTGAAAGACGACAATATATGTATTAGTTACATAGTATTAAGTCTGCATAATACACATCTTCATGGCAAAAACATTTTTTCTCTGTAACTAATATACATAGTATCGTCTTTCACTTGATAAATTCCAAAGAGCCGAAAATGTGTGAATATTGAGTGTTTTACTTTTTTTCCTATAACTATATTTCCATTTGGAGGACATTGAATTTTATTGGTTAAAATGAAATAATAAAATTTTGTTAGGAGGACAAATGTTTAGGCTTACGTATTTTATCGACTCTTTCAGATATAGTTTTTATAATAGACAGATCGGAAGGGATAACTATTGCAGAATTCGATATGATGCTGGATTTCGTAATTTCGGTTGTGTCGTCTCTGGATATCAGTAGTAGTGCGTCACTAGTCTCTGTTTTAACATACTCAGATACAGTTACCGAAGTATTTGATTTAAACCAACATGCAGACAAACAGGGTTTGACAATGGCAACAAAAATGATAGACATGCAAATGGAAAAGGCTGCCTCACGAGAGACACACCTCGTACTAAAATACGCCCAGGAGAACTCATTCTTACCAAGTCATGGCGGAAGAGGTTCCGCTAAGCGATGTGTTATACTTCTTACTCATGGTGTATCGTATGTACCATTTGCAATACGTGAATCAAGTAATTTGAAAAATCTGCCGGCGGATCTATATGTGGTGGGTATACGAAAAGCAGCCACTGATGGTCTAGAGGAAATGGAAGCTATTGCAAGTGATCCAGATTCTAAGTATATGCTAACATTATCATCCTTTGATGGTCTCCAAAAGGAAGCCACGGAATTGTCTCAAAAACTTAGAATGAGTACGTTTCTATTTTAATACATACCAATTAATGTAAAATGAATTTACCCATCGCCAAATGTCTGGCACGTTGTTCTCTATCTGCACTATAGTGACGTCAATATGGAAAAGTCTACAAAAGTTGTATACATGTATATAAGTTATATATACAAAAATACATTTATACTTGTTGAAGTCCTCCTTTTGAAAAAAACCAAAGTTAGATGAAAAAAACATAATTAATGGCATGATTGACCAACTTTTCTGAGTTATTTTCTTTAAAACAAAACAACTTATCCAACAAACTTAAATGAAGGATTAGTCCAAAGTTGACAATCAATTACGTGACTATTGTGTCTTCTAGTATTTCTGTAGTTTTCATGTTGCCCTCCCAAGTAACTTAGAAGAAAAAGATATTTTCATGAATTCATGTACAATGTCTTTAGAATCTTTGGATATCGGTAGTACTACGTCAGTGAAAAATAATTTATATATATATATATATATATATATATATATATATATATATATATATATATATATATATATATATACCGAGAGCTTTAAATTTTCAGATATTACAGAGGTCACTGCAAAATCTATTGCACCAAGAATTGTGGAAAGAGTTGGTAAGTAAATATATACCTCTCATGTTATACACATACTATCTATATGACATCGCTAGAATTTTCCTCTTATGAAGAATAATGTATTTCTCCTAAAATAATAAATATAGTGCAATGGACATTCATTTTTATAAATTCATTTTTGAGGATGCACTGTCTTTCCAAGACTATATATTTTCTTTTTTTTTTTGTCTGCGTGTATGTGTTTCTGTAAATTTCTTTTCGTAGTGTTTTAAATTCAGTGGATGGAATTATCGAAATAGGGAAACGGTAAACGAAATTGGTCTTAGCGAAAAATTTATCGAAAAAACATTAATGAATTTGAATGATAATATTACAGTCACGCACCTTCTACATAATAATAAATTTTGTATAATTTGAATCAAGAATCGACCAATATAAATATAATATTTAGTCAAAGACTTATCTTTTTAATGCATCCGGTATTGACTCCTATAAAAATCATATCATTCGGTCAAATAAATCCGACATATTTTCATATATTCTGTATTGGTTACGCTTTAATATAGCTATAGTATCTATTTTGCTACTTTAATATATCGAGTATATCGACCCCGTGCAGAAGCCTATGTCAATTATATCTAATCAGAGAACATCTTTATATATATATACTTTAGATCCAGGACCGACCACTTTATCAATATATATCATCCAATAACAGAACATATTTATATGTATTTCAGATCTAGTACTGACCACACTATTGATTAATAAGTCTAATCAGAGAACGTATCTATATATTTTAGTGCACGTAACCAACACACACACACACACACACACACACACACACACACACACACACACACACACACACACACACACACACACACACACACGTGTGCGCGCGCGTCTTAGATCCTATTCTGACGTATATTTCAGATGCAGTAATAACCACAATATCAATTATATCGTCTAGTCACAGAACATATTTTCACATATTTTAGATCCAGTTCTGACCGCTATATCAAGTATATCACTGTATCAACAGAGAGAAATAATTACACATGTATATATCGTATATCCAACTCTGATCCCAATTTCAATTAAATCAGAGAACATATTTATATGTATTTCAGATCCAGTAATAACCGCTGTATCAATTATATCTTCAAATCACAGAACATTTCTGTTTGTATTTTACTTCCAATACTGATCTCTTTTTCAATATTATCTTATCAGAGAACAAATTTATGTATATTTCAGATCCAATATTAACCGCTATAATAGTTATATCGACCTTGGTTTCAACTATTCTCTTCATGCTGTGTGTTTACTGTGTTCAGCGTGTGTAAGTATAACGGCTTTCTTTGTAATGGTTGGCACTTTGTTTCCAAAGACCTCATAATTGAAATGTGACTAATTTTGATTATAATCAACCCCAGGTCATTTTATATGAATGTTACATTGTGATTGGCAGTGCAGTTGGGAATCCTTAGATGGAATGGGTAACGTTACTGCCAGTTAAATGAAGGATATTACTATTATAGATAAAGAATAGATTATATGTTGTAGTAACCATTCATTCCACTACAGGAAAGCTATCAGTAAAGACGGTATAGAACCAATATTGATTTCCTTGTTTGTTCCTGATTTCCGTAACTGAAGTCAATAGCAGATATTTTCGTACTACTTCTATTCTATTTCAGGCATCAATATCATAGAAAGTCATCACTCAGGAGAGATTCAATTGATTCTAAGACATTTCAGTTGAAACAAACAAACCAAGCTCTTGTACCAGAGACACATCTACACACAAAAACGAAATCTGCAAAATCAAAGACCTCTAGAGTGGCAAAAATATGGTCCGAGCAACTCAGTCCTATTTCCTATACCAACGAAAAATACCCGTCCCGAAAACATTCACTTTTGCAGAAATTCATAAAACCAAAGTCGGCAGTAATACCAAAACCCAGAAAAGGCATTGACATCGAGTATACCGATTTACAAGACGTTGTGGCCAACTCTGCGATAGAGGTTAAAGCTATTGGTGAAAACAAATATCAAACAGTTGAAAGACAAGAGAGTTTTGTAACAAACCCTAAAAGGGCGTCAACTCTTCCAAATAGGGTCAATACAAAACGGTAAGCGAATATAATAATCTTCTGGGGGTTCTCCTCGAAACATTTGGTGCTTTTGGTACATTTTTCTTCTCCTTCATTTTGCTATAGTGTGCAGATTCTGTAGATACGTCAAAATGAAGAATCTCGGTAATTGAAACATCAGATTTTAACATAATAAAATTTGCCATTACTTAATCGAGGTAACCGGGGAATATCTTAAATGGTATTGTGCATCTATTCCTGTGTGTAAGTTGTACTTGAAATCCATGCCTTAAAATTAAATGCCTTATTTTCCTTAAAATTAACTGCCCGTGTAGTACACATATCTAGACTACTACAATATAGTATTTGTTACTACATGACAGAACAATCTTACCAAATGATTACAACGTTACATAATAAATCAAATGCCGTTATGTAGTCGACTCTAAACCCCAACCCCTAATTGTAAAGTTAACCACAATAAAGGACAAATGAGAAGAAATGTCTAAAAATAGATTTGCAGCCAATACAGTTTTTTTTCTTTCTTTTTGTTTTCTTGCTTTAGCCGTATAACGCCGTCTGTATTGTGATCGATTATTTGGCAAATGAAGTTAGAAATATAGCGTGTTAAAGCCCTCATCTTAATCGCTCATATTGTCAAGAGTATCCCAGTTTATTATACCAAAATTTATTATGAACATCAATCACTATTTGGAACTGACGTTGAACGGTTTTTGGTTTTATTTGTTGGTTTTCCTTTCATATGGATAGACACCACCAAATATTTTCCTATAGGAATCATTGATAATTTACAAGATTTCAGATCATTGTCACTCCCATGTATATTAAATATGTGTCAAATCAGTACCCTGTGTAGAAAAATTGATATTCTGAAAAACAAAATATGCAACCAAAAGTGTAGTTTGCCGTTGCATTTGTACTTCGAATGTTCACTTGTTTACATCATAATTTCACTTGCCAATGGCTCAACTTCCCCTCCGCACAACTATAGGTATCCAAAATGTCACCGTCTATATTGTAAACAAAGCAGGTGTTTTTCCATATATGTTTTGGTTCCTGGGTTTGTTTGACTTTCTATTGTTGCTGTTGTTGAGTGATATTCGTATCTTGTTAGTTTTTCTTCTTTCATTCATCCTTCCTTCTTTTCTTTGGAGTGTATTTCTTTTCAATTCCTATTATGCTGTCATCTGCATAAAATATTCAGATGTTATAAGGGGGTTAATATTTTCTTTTCAAATATACACTTTGATTTAGATCTTTTTTTGTAATGCGTATTCACCTAATCATTGACTTGGGTAATTTTTCGTAACTGTTTCATAGTTGGGGTGCCTAAAATTAGATGATAGTCTTAAGAATTACGTATATACAATTGTTGACTAATAATTTGTGCAAAACCTCCCATCTTCCTTAAATAGTTCAAGATAGTGATATATATGTAATCTAGACAGTTTACTGAAAGAGAATTCATTTTTACCTTTTTATTATAGAAGATGAAAACAGTTATTATTTGTTGCGGGGGGTCCGTGGTCAAATGGTTGGAACATAATGCTTTGAACCATGATGTCTTTCAATTTCTGTCAGCGCCGGTTCGAGTCCCGCTGGAACGTGAGCTAATTTTTGTGAGAAAATTTGCCAGTTTACTTGCGGAAGGCTGGCGGTCTCTTCCCGGGGACATTGTAACCGGGTTCGCTCCTCCACAAATAAAAACTGGCATCGTATAACTCAATAATTGTTGAATGTTGTGTAAAACACCATTCAAAATTCAAATTCGTTTGATGTGGAAAATCAGAAATATTTAGATAGTCTTGTCAACAAGATTTATCGATTTTGGGGGTTCCATAAAGATCACAATACTGCTCTAAAATAATACACCGATTCTCAAAGTAGATACTAGTAAATTAGTTACGACACATAATTAGTTTTCATTTCTCTCAGCAACAAGAGATTAAGTTTAACTCGTGGGAAGGCACTGGCAGCAAATTACTGGTTAGTTAGTTTTGTAAATATTTTATTGTTTAGGAAAATTACAGGTAAATTACAGGTGGGCGCATTGTCACGGGTATTAAGATGCATTCTACCTACATTGTCCGTTAGGTAATTAATGGATTCATCAACGCTTTTCACTAAATGATGAAAATAGTCACCATTTAACAGTGGACGTATTTGTGTAGAATCAGATCGCTTTAATGAGATAAAAAGCGGATGTGAAATACGACATGTTATTTTCGCTATTTTTGAATAAAAAAGTGATTGGAAATTAAAGAGAGGGCCCTATAGGGACCTAACCAATATCGATTTATTTTTACCTACGTAATTGCTAATTATGCCTTGATTAAGTTATCATCAGCAATTTGATATACAATGAGTTACACATATACTTATATTTCCATTAGCATTAATTATTAAACCAAAGTTTATGTAACATCTTATACCATCCAGGTGCCTTATATCCGCACTAGAACTAGAATCATCCACTAATACGAATAAACACATACGTCGAAAGAATTGCACTAAAATGACGTAGGCATAATTCAGAGAATAACCTTTCGCGTCTTAAAGGGGTCCTCTCACAATCTGTCGTGTGAAGGGCCAAAATTTTTATTTTTGCGTACTAAATTTTTGTAATAGACCTTTTCCGAGTTGTTCCGTTTTGACTTGGTTTGTCACAATAGTATACACTTTCACAGAAAAAAAAGATGGGCATCATCATTTCCGGTTAAGCAGTTTAACGAATGGGAATGCTTACTCCTCCATGGCACCTGATCCCACTTCTTGATTTCAAGAGGTCCGTGTTTGTCCATTTTTACCAGATTTGTTCCGATATCCTGGACATCCTAGAGATTTGTTCCGATATCCTGGACATACTAGAGATTTATACCTTGATATCTGATACTTTTTATATACAACCTGAAATACGGATACTATCTAGTGATTTGAAAATGAAATAATTTGTCATCTTTATCTAAAATAAATGTTATCATCATTTCAGTAAATAGAATTATTTAAATGGAAAAAATAGTTAAAAGGGGCATACAATTTAATGAAATTCAGTTAAAGCGCACCTATAATTTTGTGATGTTGTTAAATGGAATACAAATATTGTAAAAGAACCACTAAAAACAAATTAGATTTCAAAAAGTTTTAATGTCGAAAAGCATGTGCATCAGTCTATATTCATCTTCAATACTGTAAGCAAATGTTTTCCAACCTTATTCGAATTTTGTAATTGATTTATCTCAATAGTGAATGATTGTTCCTATGTTTCCTATGATTCGTTTGGGAAAAGACTATATATTAATGATAAGTAATTTTCACCTTGCTGTACTCATGAGAGCGTAATAGAAATATATTCGCTGATTAAACAGCGAGATTTTCAAATACGATATAACCTCTCTACGAAAATAAAAGACAATTCCACTTGTAGAATAAGAATATTATATATATATATATATATATATATATATATATATATATATATATATATATATATATATATATATATATATATATATATATATATATATATATATATATATATATATATATATATATAATTTGATTTCATGTGCAAAGTTTAAGAAATTGTGTATAATCTAAATTGTTCTTGAAATTTCAAATCAGTAATTTACATGCGAATATCTCCTCGTCTTTATTACATATGCACTATATATTTAAAGTATTGCTATCCGCTATTCTTTTCTTTAGCTGTACCTTAACAAAATAAGATGGCGGTGTAATTTTTTGTCTGTATTTATTCAAAATCCAATTAAAACATTCTAATTTTGGCCTTCACATAACTTGTATATTTTGAGCTGGTTTTATTTGATAACCAGAGTAACTTCGATTTCATTCAATCAAGTCAAATCATTGATCAAATTAACCAGCAAAACTAGTTCAAGGCAGAAAGTAGCAGACGACAGGTCATGTGGCATTATATACTTGTTGATTACATCTGTTTTCAAGATAAATCAATAATACATTAAATTGCCTCAAAACTGTGTAAAGCATATTTCAAAATTGATTTTTATATTTGAAATATGAAGAAACATAATTCACCATATTTCCTTTTCAGGCGCCAGTCGGAAATTCCGTGGAACAATCACTTCTCTCCTAGACAAGCTAACATGAGTATTTCTTCTCTTTCCCCTACATCAAGTGGCACTGGTGTATTGTTCCAAGTTGTTCGAGACTGAGAGGACCTTCTCTACAAGTACTTCTGGAAGATGTACCAAATAATTTCCATTGTAGCATGTAATATATCATAGAAGCTTGTTTGATTTTATTTGATTTGATTTTTTGTTTTACGCCATACTCAACAATTTTTCAGTCATATGATGGCGTCCAGTTTTTATTGGTGGAGGAGAAACCCCGGTCACCCGGGTAAAGACCACCGACCTTCCGCATAGAAGCTTGTTAAAAACATGAAATTTCGTTATAAAAGATAACTGTGTATAGCATTTGTTGTACGTGTGTCGGTTTAAACAATAGACTCAACTACATGTATCTTTTTGCTTAATTTCGAAAAATTAGGAAAATTAATATTTATACTCGAATCTTAACTAAATTTATATTTATTATAATGAAACTGAATAAGTTTTCAGCGAATGCAGTACAATGAATGTATTACTTTTTAATCATAAAATGGTTCTGTTGACTAAAAAGTGTTATTCATTTTAAAATGTAATTTCAAAAATTGGATTACATACGAAGGACGCACGTGACGCAAAGAGCAAAATGCCTGAATAGAAAATTTAAAAGTTTCTTTTATATAATATGTTAAAACCAGTGAAGAACATGATCGAATTACAAACTTTTGACTTATTTTTTACTCGGTTTTACTCAATATAGTTATGAGCAGTTAATCAAATAACAAAAAAAAAAAAAAAAAAATTTAAAGCGAAAATAAAATTTTGTTTCTATACATAAAAATCTATGATAGTGATCGTTAAGAACAGACCGTAAAACTATGTCACTTTTTTGTTTGTTTGATTGCTTTATTTCTCGCTAAGAATTTTTTACTTGTAAGAAGATGTCACGATCTTTAGGTAAAGTGCTACATAGATTGACTTCTGCTAAAGACTGACACTAATGCAGTGTTTTGTATTCTTTACGTGACAGGCCTTCCGTAACACGAGACCTTGGTTTTGAGTCTACTCTGAATGACTACTGACTTTTACTGTTCTACTGTGACATATGTATCCATACATATGTGTCTATATATCATAAAAAATCTCCGTATCATTACTGGAGAATACGACATGCTTCAACACGAATAGTTATAATATTGCAAACCTTACTACAAGCTTTCATGTCACTTTTTTGCTGGAAAATATCTAGAAAATGAAAATTCAATAGCTCGATAGATTATCCTTCATCTGTGTTAGTATAAATCTATTTAGGCTAAATAAGCACGCATCGAACGCAAAAATTCATTTGAGCAAACTGAAATATTGCCGGTCTAATTACATACACACATTTTAGCTAAATAATTTGCTTTCAGAATATGTTAGCTATGATTTGAAATAGTTATAAGGAAAATAAAATATTGAACGTTAAACATTGAAATGCTTTACACTGAAATGTTATACATGCTATCATATGACATTCATAAACTTTTATATATATGCTGATTAAAACATGATATAAATAGAATTTTACATCTTAGTTTTTGTCCGATTATTGTTCAACAATGATTTTCAACCAGTAGTAGATGTTATCAGCTGTACGTGAAATGTAAAAGTATATAACTTTGGACTTTGCAGTGAAGATCAAATATAATCTTTCATGGGCATGTGGAGTGGATAGGGAAATCTAGTTGTCCAATACGAGGGATTACCAGAGGACTGGAGTTTCATATTCTTACCACGAAGGTGTATATTTCCTTCTCCACTCTACACTCCCATGTTTCTCATGCTTCAAATACATGTATATGCACGTAAATAAAACCCAACGCAATTATTAATGCACTACACCGGTCCTACGTTATAAATCATATTATGACGTCGTAGCGTGTGTAGCTTGTCTACACCTCAGATTGTGGACACAGAAATCCTACCTTGGCAAAATGGCAGATACCCCTGTCCAAAGTTGGGGGGAATACCGGAACTTAATCTGTGATACCTGGCTGGACATTGTTTGTTTGACTAAATGCTGTTTTACACGACACTCTACAATCTTTCAGTTATATGGTGGAGAATCCGAATACAATGAACTGGGAGAGAGACCATCAACCTTCCGCAAGTAAACTGACAACCTTTTTCACAAAATCAGCTCAGGCTCCAGAGTGACCCAAATCTGCCCTAACTAGAGGTGGAAGACATCATTGTTTAATATGATCTAACCACTCGACTGCGGAGGCCCCAACAAACATATCAAAACACATAACCAGTTTAACTTCATTCTCAAGCCAAATACAATAAAATACAATGTATTGACATTTCAGAAGCCAACATGTTATAAGCATATACATATATACATTTACGTTGTATTGTGAAAAAAGCTAAAGATATGAATTTTCATAAAATGGCATTTATTCAAACACAAAATAGCTTGAACTTTGTTTAACTAGTGGTAATAATGAGATAATTTTGTGACTGAAAGATTTTTCCAGTTTACTTGCAGTAGGCTGGTGATCTCTTCCCGAGTAAACTGTAACTGTGTTCTAACCTCCAACATTAAAAAATTACTGCCACCACATAACGGTAAAATTGTTTGGTATGGCGGAAAACACCATACAAAAACTCTTTGGTATTTGTACTTTCAATAAAGTGTACATATGAGTAATCATATAACTTTTGTGAAGAAAAAAAACCCACAAAAAACTGTTCCAAAAATGTACTTTATTTTACTTTAAGGTATTTGAAAACAAAATTAATATTAGTAACATGATAAAAAATTTGCATCTTAGCAAAACAAATATTATTATATAAGTTAATCATAAACAAGATTATTTTCCAGTTAAATTTGATCCATGCACACAATAAACTTATAAACAAAATGTATTACAAAAATTTATGCAAAGGTATAAAAATCAACGTTACGTCAGAATATGTTTATCATAAGTTACATAGCCTTTAACTCGGCACCCCCCGTTTTCACTTTTAGACTCGTCTAAATCAATTAATAGTGTGATCTATTGTCATAATTTGGGATTCAAAAGTTCATATTGCATGTAATAGTATTATGGAATTTTTATTCTAAACCATACACCCCTGAACTATGAGAGTGGATTTAACCATTCTTAGAAATGGACGAGTCCAAATGTTACTATAGAGGCTGATGGTTTAACTGATTGTTTTAGATTGACCCATACAACAAAATATTAGACTACTTAGCTACCATTTCGATGCAAGTGATATCAAAATATGAAATTAAATTGAATACTGTTTACACAAATTAAATCATGGTAATAAACAAAGACATAATAATATCTTAACATATTTATAGACATGTGCACATATAATCATATCCTAACACATTTATACACATGTGTTTACTAATATCTTAACACATTTAAACATGTGTATACACACGCACATTTTAAAAACTTGGTAAAATTGTTTCAGATTCAAATTTTTGATATGATAAAATTCACAAATGTACAATGGATGGAAGAATCATTGCTCACAACATAAACTGATAGCTCAGCTGAGTAGCGATGAGATTTATTAAAACAAATGAAAAAAGTGTATTAGTATGTTATATTACAAAAACATGGGAAAGAAATATCACTATGGTCTGGCTTATTTATATTTAAAATAAAAAAGTTTTGACATTTTGCATTAGAACATGTATGGGTTTAACTGTACACCTTGCTAGTTAATTATGTATATGAAAAATCAACCATTACATATCACTCTGTTTAGAATCTATTGCATCTTTGGCTTGACTTTAACCCACTCATACCCGAGGAGTATACTTTTATATTGTCTTAAAAATCGACAAATATGTGGACCAGAAACAAAATGCTCCCATATCTTGTGAACATAAAAGATAAAAATATAATTTCTGCAAGAAAACTTGGTCAGATTCAAAAGATGAAAGTTTTCAAAAGAAACACTTGCATAACATATGAATATGAATAAATTAATGTTGACTGGAATCCACACATGATTGTTATAGAAACTTTTAGCTGAACAAAGTCATTCAAGTTTAAACTAATGCTTTTAGTAAACATAATACGGAACACAACTTGATTACACACAGATAACGTGTACACGACATAGAAATGTGACAGACCGGAGTCAGAAGCTTATCTTGTAGAGGCTAAAAAAATCTTCTTCAGTCTGAACCACATCAACCTGACGCTTTACCAGTCTCTCTTCACAATACGTATTCAAATCAAATATTTTGGAGACATTTTTGTGGTCAAAATTTTGTCTGAAGTGCTTATGTTCTAAATATCTGATGTTACAATTAAACGGTGATGTCATTTTGTGGGACAGGTGTTGCCCTTGAGAGACTGAATAGACTACTGATGGATGCTATTTCCTGCACTAGTAAAACAAGAAGGTCTGTTCTCTTCCAAGGCACTGCCTTAGTTTTATATTAACAAGTAGTAAAACAGGCTGGTACATAAACATGGAAATCATATAAATAAAGTAAAATTTTAAATAACATTAGTATAACCATACACCATATGTCCAGGACCTCTTTATAATCTACAAATTTTTCCTTCTCAAATAAGCTGGATGTCGCAAGCCAATGATAAGTGATCGGACGGATAAGCAGGACACGGAAGTCGAGATTTGCCGATCTCTTCATCCTCTGGGATGGTGAGTACTGCGCTGACAACAAATTTGTCTTTACTGTACCAAATGTAGTCCTCAGTTTTGCAAGTTTCATGATTGCCTTTCGGACCACCTCTAATTTTCCATGTAGTATAAGCCACCTCCTCTCCATCTTTGGTTAGGTGACAGCCGATACTTTTTAGACCAAGATCATGCTTTTTAAATTCTGCATACACTTCCTCCTTCTGTGAAGCATTTAGATCTCCACAGATAATGACAGGAAGTGATCCCGCCATTACTTTCATGGTTTCCAATAAGGATTTACCTTGAGCCTGACGGAGCTTTTCAAACCCTGTTTTGGCTTTGAGATGTGTGACAGCCACACAGAAAACCTCTCCTTTATTAGTACCATTTTTAGCTGGAGATTTTACTTCAAACTTACATGCAAGCGCTATCTGTTTGGAGACTTCATCTAATTCATTTTTCAAACTAATATCTTTTTTCTCCAGTAGGTTGAAGTTATCATGCAAGTAAAATATTGCACAGCCATCGGGGCCCATGTTATCCTTCATAAACAGACATGGCGAGTCAGGCTTTTTTAGAAAAATGCCGAGGTATCCATGCTTTTTCAAACTTTCTTCTAAAAAGGAAAAGGCATCAACTTCCTCTAAACAGATAATAGATGGCCGAAAACGTATTAATTCTTCCACCATGCGTAACTTCCTTATTTCCCAATCCATAGCTTCTGGAGGGCAAAGTACAAAATTGTCACTACCCAAAGTCAGTGCTGTGTAAATATAAAAAAATTTATGTACAGTTAACCTGGTATTTTCACTCCCGTTTCAATTTCGCCATTTTCATCCTAAGAAGACTGGTCGAATTTAAAAAGAAAGCGAAATTTTCAAACGTAATAATGAAAACACAGACATACATAACATTCATTAGAATGTGATGTTTTAGGGCAAATTTAAGATAAGTAAATATGTTTTCTGCATTTCCAGGACGAAAATAACTGAGGACAAAAATTTCCATGTATACAATATACTGTGTGTGTATGTACATGCGTGTGACAATAGTAGATAGTTTACAACTTCAGTCAATTACAAATTCCATTTATTACAGCCTGTACTATTGAAATGCAACTTATGAGCTTGAGAATATATCTATATTCTCAACTTGGCCACAATGGGATTTTCAGGATTAGCCAAAATTGAGTAAAACATTTAGAGTTAAGTAATTGTTAAGTCTAATGGTGCCACACCCATCAGTGTAAAACTGAAACTGGGGCTTCCCACTTTCACCACAGAGCCATTACAAGCTGGGTGTGAAAGTGTCACCATTGTTATTAATTTCTACTACCCATATTCTAATGATTATACCTTGAGCCAATACATTCCACTGCATGACTCGAAATGAAGACCCAGTAATTTCTTGATCTTTTTTGACTTGTTTAAATTCTCTCTTTAATAGATCAGGCAGATTTCTTCGCTTTATTTCTTTCTGAAAATCATCGGCTGTCTTAGAGCTGGCCATTGCTGAAAATGTTTCTCCTGTGTAACTTGTAAACTAAAAAATAAAACAAAAATATATAAAGCATAAATTTCACTATAACATTGAATATTTATATGGACCTTCAAGACATTTTGTGATTTCCTTAAAATATAATGTTAGATTGGGACCTCCATGGCTGGAGGTCTCTTCTTTGGATGCATTGTACAGGGTTCTTTCAACCATTAAACCCTGGCTGCCACCATATGACTAAAGAATTATTGAGTGTGGCAAAAAACAACATTCAAAGAAACAAACATTGTGAAACCTGTTCAGAAAAATGTCAAATGATAGGTTTCTATATTTTTTATATAGTTTTGTGTCTATAACTACATTAAGTAATTACCAAAATTACACACCTAAAGTGATCCAAGGTATTTGTATATGGCAAGATTTTCAATTTTTATGATAACGACATTAAAAGAAACAGACATATCACAAAGATCTGTATAGACATATTGCAAAGGATTGTACAAACATATCACAAAGGATGATACAGACATATCACAAAGAATGAAACAAACATCACAAATGATGATACAGACATATCATAAAGGATGATATAAGGATATCACCAAGGATGATACAGACATATCACAAAGGATGATATAGACATATCACCAAGTATGATACAGACATATCAGAAAGGATGATACAGACATATCATAAAGGATGATACAGGTATATCACAAATGGTGATACAGATATATCACAAAGGGTGATACAGACATACCACAATGGATGATACAGACATATCACAAAGGATAATACAGACATACCATAAAGGATGATACAGACATAACACAAAGGATGATACAGACATATCATAAAGGGTGATACAGACATAACACAAAGGATGATATAGACATATCATTAAGGGTGATACAGACATAACACAAAGGATGATACAGACATATCATAAAGGATGATACAGACATACCACAACAGACGATACAGACATATCACAAAGGATAATACGGACATACCATAAAGGATGATACAGACATAACACAAAGGATGATACAGACATATCATAAAGGGTGATACAGACATATCATAAAGGATGATACAGACATAACACAGGATGATACAGACATATCACAAAGTATAATATAAACATATCACAAAGGATGATACAGACATATCAGAAAGGATGATACAGATATCACAAAGGATGATACAGACATATCAAAAAGAATGATACAGACATATCATAAAGGATGATATAGACATAACACAGGATGATACAGACATATCACAAAGTATGATATAAACATATCACAAAGGATGATACAGACATATCAGAAAGGATGATACAGACATATCATAAAGGATAATACAGGTATATCACAAAGGGTGATACAGATATCACAAAGGATGATACAGAAATATCACAAAGGATGATACAGACATATCATAAAGGATGATACAGACATATCACAAATGATGGTATAGACATATCACCAACTATGATGCAGACATATCACAAAGGATGATACAGACATATCATAAAGGATGATACAGACATATCACAAAAGATAATACAGGCATACCATAAAGGATAATACAGATATCACAAAGGATGATACAGACATATCACAAAGAATGATACAGACATATCATAAAGGATGATGCAGATATATCACATAGGATGATATAAATATATCACAAAGGATGATAGACATATCACAAAGGATGACACAGACATATCACAAAAGGACAAAGCACAAAGGATGATACAACATATCACCAAAGATGATACAGACATATCACAAAGGATGATGCAGACATATCACAAAAGGACAAAGCACAAAAGGTGATATAAACATATCACCAAGGATTATAGACATATCATAAAGGATTATACAGATATATCACATAAGATGATACAGACATATCATAAAGGATGATACAGACATCATAAAGGATGATACAGACATATCACAAAGGATGATACAGACATATCACAAAATGACAAAGCACAAAGGATGATATAAATGCATCACCAAGGATGATACAGACATATCACAAAGGATGATACAGGTATATCACAAAGGATGATACAGACATATCACAAAGGATGATACAGACATATCACAACAGATGATACAGACATATCACAAAGGACAATACAGACATAGCATAAAGGATGATATAAAAATATCACAAAGGATGATACAGAAATCACAAATGATATTATAAATATATCACAAAGGATTATATAAACATAAAATTGACAACACTGAAGGCAAGCCTACAAACTTGACATACAGGATAACAATAACAGAATACACATGACATACAGTGTGACAATAACAGATTACACATGACATAATGACAATAACAGAATACACATGACATAGTGTGACAACAACAGAATACACATGATATATAGTGTGACAATAACAGAATACATATGACATACAGGCTGACAATAACAGAATACATATGACATATAGTGTGACAATAACAGAATACACATAACATACAGGCTGACAATAACAGAAAACACATGACATACAATGTGACAATAACAGAATACACATCACATACAGGATGACAATTACAGAATACACATAACATACAGGATGACAATAACAGAATACACATGACATACAGTGTGACAATAACAGAATACACATAACATACAGGATGACAATAACAGAATACATATAACATACAGTGTGACAATAACAGAATACACATGACATACAGAATGACAAAACAGTATACACATGACATACAGGATGACAATAACAGAATACACATGACATACAGGATGACAATAACAGAATACACATGACATACAGGATGACAATAACAGAATACACATGACATACAGGATGACAATAACAGAATACACATGACATACAGGATGACAATAACAGAATACACATGACATACAGGATGACAATAACAGAATACACATGACATACAGGATGACAATAACAGTACACATGACATACAGTATGACAATAACAGAAAACACATGACATACAGGATGACAATAACAGTACACATGACATACAGTGTGTGACAATAACAGAAAACACATGACATACAGGATGACAATAACAATACACATGACATAGAGTGACAATAACAGTATACACCTGACATACAGGATGAAAATATAACTGTAATCACTGTAAACACTTGTTGACATCGTCGTATGCTTATATGGATATATCATTATTGACAAATATTAACACGACCAACATCTTCCGGTTGCATGCGTACTATTTACATTTCCATAACTACAATTTACACAGTTTAATGACACAAATGTTAAAATTAGAAATTAATACTTTTTTTTTTCAATACCGATATGTAGACTTCCATCGAGTCTTCTGTATAGTGTTCCTTAAATTGTGTGTCTATAAATAACTATTGTGTAACGATATATGTTATCATATAAAAGTATGTTAACTACATTCTGTACATTTTTGTACACAATCTCCTTAAAAACTGGATAAAAAATATAACTTGTTGGTATCCAGAATGAAATATTGAACTTCTTGGGATGCTCTTTCCTGTGTTTGTTTAGCCTGTCCTTACAGCTGTTCAAAGATGGTGCTGAGATTACATGTTCTGGCAGGGAATTCCAACTGTTGACAATTCTGTGACTGAAGTACAATGTAGTGCTACGACTGCTGCTTTTTTAGTTGTCATTTGAATAACTTTTTAGTGTGCCCTCTGGTGGCCATATACTGTTGCGCGGTAAACATCTTTTCCTTATCTAGATGATCAATGTCATTTACTCTTTGGTATACTTCTATCATATCGGATATTAGTCTTCGATATTCCTATTGCAGATATTCCAATAGTTCTCAGTCTTCCTTTATATGTTAGATTTCATAAAGTTGACACACACAGAATACGTGTGACATACAGGATGACAATAACAAATTTATACACAATGCATTTGGCAAGTTCAGAATACACAGAACAATGTAAATCAATGTTTAATAATACATTTTGATCTTAAAAACTATTTAAGATACAGCTTAACCATCATTATAGGCCTAATCAGGTGAATAAAAATCCATCAAAATGTTAATAATATGCATTAATTGGATTAATTTTTAATAGTCATGCAATTTATAAAAGAATTTAGAAAAGTTGCATCAGTATTGGGAAAGCTTCATATATCCTCAAAAAGTAAATTTACTAAATCCATACAAAATAGCCTACAAGACTACCGACAACTTAACTTTTGAAGTAACGTTAAACTTCATCCTTTGCCTTTTTCAATTTTGCGAAAAAAATACTTCCCTTTGGAGGACATTGAATTTTATTGGATATTTTTCAATTTTGTTTTAAAAAAGCATTTATCCATAACACGTGTGGTTTGTAAACAACACTGTCAACAGGTCTACTTTCAAAAATACTGGATACTATATAAATATGATCTGTTAATAAAATGTCTTACTGTCGACTTCAAGTGTATGCTGGTTAGTTAAAAAATGTCTGACCCGAGTGACACCATCAAACACGGAAACAATCTCGTTTATAAATAAAACTTTTAAGTTGGTAACTTAGTCACTGTGTAACACCGGATATGTTAATGTCAATTTAATGCTGAATTTACCCGGAGCTAAACGTGTCTGAGAATCCGGAACTCTGAATCGATTACAGTGATGACCGATTGTTGAAATTCTCGGCATATTTTTATTTTCTATTTATTAAATATATAGATTATTATGTGTAACTGTTATATTATCATGCTAATTCGTGCTCAAATGCACGTAAAAAAAGATTTTACATTTGAAAAAAATAATAATTTGGGAAATGTGAAGAAAGTTTAATATATTTTATCTTACAACAAATTGTAAAAGTAAGATATATCTGTCTATAAAACGTTAAGCTTTAATTTAACGGGACTCATTTAACCTGCTGACAAAACATCCAGTTCTGAATTGTATTTTGATAGAAGACATTTTGTTAGCTTCCCTCGCAACCACACCGGAAGGGAATCCCCGCGTGATCAATCACATGACACAAATTGACGTCAGTGAGTGAGCGATGCCACCATATCAAAAGACTCATAGAATGTTTAAAAATATCGATATATAACCTTATTTTATGGTTTAATGTGGTAGGTAAGACATTTATTATTAATTCGAATTCTAGATATCGTCTTGTTTCAGGTTTCAAGCGAAGTGCTGTCGTCTTAGTGTCGTAAATATGCACCGAATATGTGGGGGTTACGGGTATATTTTGTCAGCTGTTCTACCACTTACTGACTCGGGGAAAGAAAATCCTTGGACATTTATAACATGTTTAGACAGCAATGTTCCAATTGACAGTGACAGCTTAAGGTTTTTCTAATTTTACAATTAATGGAGACACTTAACTTTTCTTCAGAGCCCTGTAAATCGTGTCAGTTGTAAGTGAATTATAACAACATGTCATATGATTATGACATATTGACATAATAAAATGATAATTTTATGATATTGTATGTATTTACTGCACATATTATACATGTAAGTAACTGACCATTTACACTACTGGTCAGAGACCAGTAACCGGCTAGGACCAGTAGCCAACTATGGCATGATTTCAGCTATAGAGAACACAATTTTGTGATTTTTTTCAGATCACTCATCAGCTGATAGACACTTTTCTCAATATTGTTGTGGTAGGCTACATGTACATACTAAAGATGAAATCAAACCATAGCCAGCTACTGGTCCTAGCCGGCTACTGGTCCCTGACCAATAAGCCATAAAAATTTCAATTTCAGATGTCACAATCTTGCCTAATTTCTGTGGAAACCCTGGGTAAAATTGAAGAATATTATGTCATCACTGGGGCATATAAGATTCTCCAATTTTACCCAGTGTTTCCACAGAAATTAAATCTTGCCATATCTTTCTGTCCATTCAAGATTTTTTATTATGGATCTATATGTAAATTTATAATGTGCAGGGTATATCTAGATCTATTCAGTATCTGTAATACATTTGTATACAGAAATTTATGTCAACATATCAATATTGACAATTTTTTTATAGATTTTGAATAAATTAAATCATGAACAAGGAATCAAAGTGGCAGACCCTTCAGAAAGGAATTCATAATGGAGGGGGGTGTAGTATTTTATTGACTTATTGCAAATGACAAGAAACTTTTTTGTGTAATAACAATGCATTGAATGCAAATATTATGATTTGAACCATTAGCTGTCTAATTATTGGAGAGAGGGGGGTCCTTTAGACCACCCAGTCCCTGCAATTCTGATAGCCACGATTGATGAAATGTTTCAAATGAGATGAAACCCAGTATAGTTACATTTTTGTAGGCATTGTTGAATTCTATTGTCAGGTGATATTATTTTTAATCAACTAACATTTTCATATTGATCGACATGTAAATACCTAAAGTCTAGAAGCCATGAAACTGGTTTGTTTGTGAGAACAATTTACTTTTAATTTCTACATTAACAGTCTTACAGAGTTTCCTCCCTTGTTTGAAGTTTCTAATTCTATTAATACATGTACATTCCTAAAGACACACTTGAAATGGACTGTGTCATGGAATGATATCAAGTAGAATCCATTTGTTTTTAAGAAATAATTGGTTCAGCTTCAGTCCTTCTGGTAGTTCTGTTGCTGTACGGTGTACCTGTTTAGTTATTTATTAACTATTAGCTTTGTACTGTACAAACATACATGCAATAATTACCTGCTGAAGGTTTCTTGCTACACATCAGCAGACAACAAAATAGCATGCAAGCTATTTCAGGTTATGTGGAGGTTACGACAAATACAAATCAGGTAACATCCTTTTCGTTCTCAACCAATTTCATTTGACATCTTCATTATTGCTATCTTAACCTGCAGGTTATGGTCATTCCTTTTAGCGTAACATGTAAATGGGTTACAGTGATTTCTGTTACTTTGTGGCCTGATATTCAGGGCTTGAATTTAACATTTTTCCTACATTGTAAGTGGCCCACATGGCCAGTAGCATAAATAATCTTCCAGCCCCATCAAACTTCTACTGGCCCTCAAATATGGTATGGTACATTTTTTTGTACTTCAAAAGAAACAATTTCATGATATACATTGTATTTACATGTAAATTTAAAGACATAGATTAGCAACCTGAGCTCTAAATTTTAAAGTGATCTACCTTGTTTAATATTGTAATGATCTTATACAAGTAGAGCTAATTAAACCCTTTCCAAAACAGTTTAAATAATCTAGATATCTTAATTGTATCAAAAGTTATGCCAATTTTCCGGTCATTTTCTGGAATTTGTTCTACTAGGTTACTGTAAAAATCGCGGTCCTGTGTCACAGTAGGTGTCTGCATGTTAAAGAACCCTAACTGCTCAATGGCCATACAAAATTGTAAGTGCCTTTACACTGTAAATTGTATTATAAGTTTCTGATGCATTAAAAATGGATTATAAGCCATTTATGCCTTGGAAATCAGTCCTATAACTGTACATGATATGCAGATTTCTATTCATTATTTTAGTATCTGTAAAATGATATTCACTTTGAATGTAAATACATGTATGAATGTATGAATAATATGTTTCCAGTAATCTGCAACCTTTGGTTATGTTGTTTACATTCATTGGGTGACACATTCTGGTGTACCTGGTAAAGTGAGCAATCAGGTTGCAGAACTCTCGGCCAAAGACAGGAGGTACATGTACATGTAGCACTTCTCTCATTTTTACAAAGATGGCCTTGACATAGTATAAACTTTATAAGAGACATTCATGTACCTTAAATGTGAAACATGATTAATCAGGGATTTTTCTTGAACATTTTGAGGTCCAGTTATAGGACTGATTTCCAATGCATAAATGGCTTGTATTTTCCCAAAATGTATGCAAAAATTCCCAATTTGGAGTTTCAGAATAAAGCATTTCAAACAAATATCCCAAATCATTTTTATTTGTTATTGTGAAAATGCTGTATTCTTTCAATTTTTTATGGAGCCTGACCCAAAATTTAGGAGGCAGGAAAATACCTGCTAATGTACATGTACTATCAAATTATTCCAAATTTTTGTGAATGGCCCTGTACAAAATGTATATATACAATCAGAGCGTTTAAATATATATTTCCGTGTTGACCTTGGTCCTACTGAATGTGGGGGCTTTTTTCTATTCAAGAAATAGGACAAATATTCTGGTACTGGAAATAACAAATGCTGGGGACGTTTCTTAACATTTTTCTCATTTATTTTTTTTCTTTTACTTGAAAATAGTTTAAAAGTTGAAATGACAGCTTTAAGTCTCATTTTTTATCCATCATGATGTCATCTGTACATACATGTAATGGAACATATATCACCAAGCTGAATTCAGACATTTTTATTTTTATCATATCTGGACTTTTGAAAACAAAATTGTGTTTCTATTTTCAGTTTACTTTTTAATTTACTCACATATTATAATTGTCAATTTACAGATTCAATTGTTTTCCTACCATATGCGCTTAGACTTTCTGACACCTGGACAATAATTATGATACAGGAAATGGACTTCACATGTTAATCCTCTCTTTACATATTTATTTTCATCGCTGTCAAAGTAATTATGTACTTATCTAATTTTTCTATTATGTTTATGTACATGTACATCTGTGTAAGATTTATTTTGCTATTGTTTAGTAATTTACTCAACACCTATCAAACTTATACTAAATCTATTATTTACAAACTATTGTCCCAAATTCTCATAAATACTTTTGTAAAATTTCAATTCCTAAGTTCGGACATCAGACACACTACTGATAACACCGACTCGTTACTTTGATTTTGGAGACCACGTATACTATTGGTCATATATCCAACTTGCCTTCTGTTTTAATCCAGGACTTATTACTTTTATTCAATATTTTGGACTTATTATTTATTACTCATCATTTTCAGACTATTTGTCAGAAGTCTTTAAGGGGTGGGGGGGAGAGTGTATTTGACCAGATAGCTCAGTTGGTAAGAGCATCCTGCTAGTGTTAGGATTAATAGGAAGGTCTTGGGTTTGATTCCTGGTCTGACTGCACATTTTTCCTTGTCTGCCATATATATATATATATATATATATATATATATATATATATATATATATATATATATATATATATATATATATATATATATATATATATATATATATAATGTATCTTCATGTATATGTACATATGTATTTCTTCAGGATGAAAACTAGTATGTAATTCAAGTAGTCTGTAATATATGGCAATTTGATACTATGTACTAGTGCATTGCTAAATTGAAATATGACCCTAATTTTATAGGTCATTGAACATGACAATGAATTCATAGGCACAGGGTTGTGTAGGAACTAGGAAGTCTGATTTTTGTTAAAGAGTAAAAATTGTACATGTAAATGTAAGCCTACATGTACATGTACAATGTAGTTATATAAATTGATGTACTTCTACTAAGGATCAATATTTACTTGATAAAAAGATAACCTAGTCTACAAATATATGAATAACAAATTATGTTGACTTATACATTGTACCTGTATTGCTGCATGTACATGTACTTATTTATGTAAAAGTAAACATGTACCTGTTACAGTATGGCACACCGCTTGCGGTGGTTTAGTGGTAGAGGGTTTCACAATCAAGCAGAAGGTAACAGGTCCGATTCTCAGTATCACGTCATATCTAATTTATACATGTACATGTATCTGATAACTACAGTGAAACCCGTCTTTAAAGACCACTCTCATTAAAGACCAAATGTCTTTTGAGACCCCATTCTGAAAATCACTTGGGTAAATGATCATTTAGATACATTGTACAACCTCTTTTGTGAGAGACCACCTATCTTGAGAGACCGCATTTTAGTGGCAGAAGGGCTGATCTATCAAGACAGGACCACTCAGTGTAAAAACTAAGTCGTTTTCAGAATGTGGTCTCACAAGACAGGTGGTCTTCTGTGACAGTGGTCTCACAAGACAGGTACTGCTGTGTAGCCTATTATTACATTATATATACATGTATACTTGTATATACTTGAGGTCAATGTGTAGGATCTTCTCTTATGTAGGTATGTACATGTACCATAACCGCTTGTGCTATTCAGTTTATAACATCGTTAACTGTAAATGTGTACATTGATGAATGTTGTTGTTTTTTGGTTCTTGTTGTTGTTGTTCTCTTTGTTTGTTTTTATTTTTAACCAGTCAACAGATCCACCATATATTGATGTATTGGACAATACATCATCATTTAGCTTACGTGATATGTACAATGTACATGTACATTCCAGGGATTCTCAAAAATTTATTTGTGCACTTTGAAGAATTGTGATTTTTTTTGTAATAAAAAATATTATAACGTATTATATGAGATTGAAATATTGTTGGAACCAATTCAAGGGTCACCCCAACATTTCACATGAATTTTGTCCTCAAGATTTATGATTGTACATGTTCATGTATATACTAAAAAGTACAGAAATGATTACACCATAGAATCTACACCATGTAATTGAGTTGTAACATACATACATGTATATACATGTAATTAAACTTGAGTTGTGATTTTTGTTTATAATTATATTTTTTGAATCCATTTATCAGCATACAAATACATTGTATACATGTATATGTACTAGTAAATCATGCATGAAATGATTAAGCTTTGCCTAGAAGGAAAATCGCTGGAACAGCCTCTGGCTTTTACGTTTATTGACCTGAATCAGTGGTTTGTTTACTATAGTATTCACAGCCCCTCCCCCAACTCCTTAGCTCTTTTGTGAAGTAATCCGAACTGGATGTGCTGTGTAGACTTCCTCATTTTCAGAATTTGGATTTTCCTGTCTTGTTTTTTATTCAAGATGTACCGTAAGATACAGGATCTTGGAACAAAATGTTCATTTACATTGTCCGTGTAATGAAAATGTCAACACAATGAAATATTAGCTGTGGCATAAATCTGATGCTTAGTCATCAGAGAGAGAGAGAGCAGGAGCAGGAGCAGGAGCAGTTTTCTCCTGCAGAAAAAGGTCAAGGAGTACTGATGAACCATAAGAAGGCTGTTATTTTAAATGTAGTTTAAATTGCTATAAGAAATTGCCAGAATTTTTTTTTAAATTTAGGGAACAATAAATTCTTCCTCAAATATATCACAGGGGTTAGTATTAAACCCTTTATATACATGTACAAAATGTACAGTGGAACCAGGCCTAAAGACCATTTTGCTTAGGAGAGCACCTCACATTTAAGACCATAAATATTCAGTCTATTGAACATTTCCTAATAGTTACATGTATCTGTTAAGAAAAGACCCTCACTTTATTAATTAGAGACCATCTCACTACATAGACCACTTTTAATGGGTCTGTTACATGTAGATGGTCTTAATGTTGAGGTTTCACTGTATACATGGTCCTGTATCTTTTTTAATTTGTCATTGGGAATTGGGTCTTTTGGCAGACTTACACAGTAAAACCTGCTTTAGTGAACACCTGTGTATAAAGACGACCTGGTCATAAAGACTATTTTTGGTCCTCCCCAGTACATGTAATACCATTTGTGTACAAATCGGCCTCTATATAAAGACCACCTCCCTAAAAAGACTGGTTTTGTTGTGGCCCTAAGGAGGTTGTTACATGTATATATACAAGTTTCAGTCACTGTATACTGTAGTACAGATATTGGGTATTTTCATTATCCAGAGTTACCACCCCTTGTAGCAGATATCGATTGTAATGTCATTTGTCTGTGCGTAAAATGAGAAAAGTTATCAATTGTGACGTTACATGTATATGTTTGTGTGAAAACAACATTGTTTTCTCACGTAAAGACATGTTGTCTGAATCGATGCTTGCTGACATGGGAGATAACTTTGACTAACAAAAAGACAGAATTAATTGTGAAAAAAGGTGCTATTCTTGATGCTGAAGACATCACTGACTGCAACTACGCATTTTACATGTGTATATGTTGACATTTTCTCTTTGCCTTGTGACTTGTAAAATTTTTAATTTCTTAAATTACGTTTTATAATTTCAGATTCATGTGGCATAGTGGTCAAAAACAAGAAGAGGAGTGAAAATGGCCAATAAGTCTAAACTTTTGAAGGTTGTGTTGCTAGGTGATGGCGGTGTCGGGAAAAGTTCTCTGATGAACCGTTTCGTAAGCAACAAATTTGATGCACAATCATTCCACACAATTGGAGTAGAATTTTTGAACAAAGACGTAAATGTGGATGGAGAGCCATATACTATGCAGATTTGGGACACTGCAGGCCAAGAACGATTCAAAAGTCTCCGGACTCCGTTTTATCGTGGAGCAGACTGTTGTTTGTTAACATATGCTGTTGATGACTTACAAAGTTTTAAAAATTTATCGATGTGGAAAAAAGAATTTCTGTATTACGCTGATATACAAGATGGCAATAATTTTCCTTTTGTGATACTAGGTAACAAAGTTGATGTAGAAAATAAAAATAGAGTAGTGTCTGAGGAGGAGGCCAGAGAGTGGTGTCGCATCAATGGACAAGCACCTTACTTTGAAACCAGTGCGAAAGATTCAACTAACGTAGATAAGGCATTTAAAGCTGCAATTCAGAGGCTGAAAGAACTCGAAGATGTGATAGAAGTCAAAACACAACATGGAAATACTGTGGACTTGAAAAAGAAGAACAAGTCACAGAGCAGTGGATGTTGTGGAAATTGATGTCTTTTAACAATTATAAATATTTTTATTATCAGAAAACCATATCTATTGTGAATGTGTATAAAGAAAAAAAATTGGGTATTGAAAGCTTGATGTACAAATGTATGCTCATTCATTATTCCAGGTTTTTAACAAACAAAATCATTTGTGCGATCATGTGATACAGATCATGTGATGTCTCATCTCGTAAGATGTTAATTGCATTATATTTTTTACATATACTGTGTTTACACTATTATCTTCTAACAATAGCATTCTTTTATCTGATATTTAAGTCATTAAGTCTCTGACACTGAAGTTAATTGTTAGATACATGTATTTATAATACTTATTTTACCATAGGTGGCATGCAGCACAGTCCAAGGTCATAATGGCACACACTGACAGTGCTGGTTCAATGCTTATCTAATTAGACTGAACATTCATAGATTGTGGTCCAGTCGTGAATCAGCATCGATTGACTGAGTGGCACGGCCCTGATTCTGCATTCATTGCCTGTGACACAGTTTTATTCATACTATCAGTTTTACAATGTGCACTTTTTCTAATGACTTGTGTATGGTAAGACATTAGTGTCAGAATATCTATGGATGGTCAATATTGTTAAACAGTATTACAGCTCTGATATATATATATATATATATATATATATATATATATATATATATATATATATATATATATATATATATATATATACACGATAATAAAGGTTCTTATAATATTCAAACCAAATCATGCTGGCTTCATTCCAGATGCAAGTATGGGTTTCAAAAGGTACACAGGTTTGTCTTTACTTGTTCATGTAATTAACAAATTTTACAAATGTATTCCTTGTGGATCTCAAAATTTTTTTGTGGGGAAGGTTGGCCAAATGTGATCTTTTTTTTTCTCATCTTAGACTATACAACAACAGCATACTATTACTGGATTTGACAATTATCTGAAATAAAATGGCAGGATTTAGTTCTATAGTAATATAAATGTAGATTGAGTTTAAATCATGGTTTACAAATTTATCTACATGTATTTCAATAAATTCAGTTTTTTTAATAAATTTTTAGTTTTCTTTTGAATCCGTCATTTGCAGCCCTAAATGATCCTGTTCATGTTTATATATGAATGAGCAGAAATAACTTGTTAAGTTTTAAAAAAAGAGATTAAATTGCAGAGCCATTAAATTTTTAAATTTGAACTGATATTGATGTTATTTTTCCAAGGTTTTTGATGGCCTTTTAGATGAAATGCACATGTATGAGAATTGTTAATTTTACATAAAATGCTATTATCATTAAAAATCAATTACTAGATACTCATTTTTAGCTCACCTGAAGGTCCGTGTGAGCTTTTATGTGTTTCAAATGATTTTTTTTTTAACATTTTTACATCATCAATTAACTCCTTGTTCATATTCTGAAAGCTATATTTATAAATTCAAATTTTCTATAATGAAACTTTTTCCTGAAATACAAGATACTGTAACAGATGATCACTGCTTCCCTCCCCTCCCCTCCCCCAAATATGTTAAGAATGTTCTTGAGAGTGAGAAAATTCTCAACTTGACCTCCTCAACAAATCAGATTTTAAGAAAAGTTTAATTTCAGAATATTAGGATTGAGAACCTTCTTAACTTCAATGATGTATGCAGGACCTTAGTATTATTCTATATCACGACTTTCTTTATACAATATAGTTCTAACTTGAGAAGTAGGACTTCCATGTTTTTCATCTGTGCACAATTTTAAACCAATTTGTATGCATGTGTGCGTATTTTAACATTTTTCGTATTTGTATTTAAAAAGTGGACATTCCTTGAGTCTGCATTATTCTTATTGTCCTGTTGACCTTACTTAACCTTTAACTTTTATTTGAATCAATTGTTTTGCATGTAAAACCAAATTTGATCAACTACAAGCAACCTATGGCAAATGTAAAATATGGATAAACAGTATGTTAAACATGTTAAAATTTGATGTACCCCAGGTAGTGACCGACCATCCATGGTTTACCCACTTACTTTTGAATTTGTCAATAGAGATTTAATTTTGGGTTTTAAAAAAGGTAACAATGTAAATATTATAGGGTTTGAATTAAAAGTCCCTTTTGTTTATGACTCCTTGGTGTAGTGGTTAGAGCATCACACTTTAAACGATCGCTTGTCAGCATTGGTTCAAAACCAGTTGGAATCTAAGCTGGTTCTGTGAAAATGTTTGCCAGTCTTCTTTGGAAGGTCTGTTCCTGGGAACATATTAACTGGGTTCCATCCGATCCTCCGACATAAAAAAATGGTTGTCATCATATAACCATTGAGTGTGTTGTAAAACACGATTCAAACAAACAAACACACGCACAAACAAATGCACGCACATACAAACACAATGTTCATGGCATATAGCACATACATAATTTTGTTGAAGATTTCAGTAAATCAGACATGTTCAGACAAGAATACAGTTTATAAAAACAGAATATTTAAATTTTAGTCACACATTATTCATAAATCTATAAAAATGAATAGAATAATTGGTTCTAAGTTGAATTTTTCAGTTTTTACTAAGGTTATTATCTTGTATATTTCACATTGAAAAACAGCCGATCTAAATATAGATAATAGGACAGACATACATTGTTAGAAGATGGTTATACCTATCTCTGTACAATTAGTTGTTGTTGTTGAAATGTACATACATTGTGTGTTGTCAATTAGCGTAATTTTCATTATATCTGCACACATATCTTGATGAAAAGTATTGATAAAACACTTTTTTTCAATTTTTCAGAATACATGTGATTATTTAATTGCCGTTGTTGCCATTGATGTCCTAGTATCGGTAATCATAAATGTACTGATGAAATTTCTCATTTTCTTCCTAGAAATGATATAGATTATACACAGAAATCTCAGAATGAAATTGAATAATAAAAATTTTTATGTTGTACTTTAAATATTCTATGTCTTCGTCTTTTTTTTTATTTTTTTTTTTATTTTTCAGATAGCGAAAGATGTTATTTACACTAATAACATTTTTATGTGATTTTTCTTGTACATTTTCAATGATTTGAGATACATGTATAGAGGTTATTTATTTGTATATCTGAATAACAATATCTCTGTATAAAGGCTTATAAAATAATAACGCTAAACTGTGTTATTGCTGAAACTGTTGTGCATCATGGTGCTTTGTGCAATTACCAATTATACCTCCACAACATTCAATGTTATTGTCTTTTCATTGCTTTGCTCCAGTCATATTTAATACATTTGTGAATGCATGTTATGATATGGATTACAGCTGGACCCGGCACCATAAAACCTGAGAATATTCTTAGGTCTGAAGATTAAGCCAATGTTTTTAGGAAAATTTTGAGACTTAAGTAGTTTTTACTTGAGCTTTGTTTTGCCAGGCCCAATTATTGATTTGTAGTCCACATAATAACATTAAGATGGCTGTTTCTTTCTATATTTCTCAATTTAAACCTCTTTTTGTTGGTGTTACCTCATCGACCCCTGCAGTCACATTTAGTCTCGCCCATAACAATAAATAGAATGGTCTACTGTCATAATTCTGGAGTGAACAAGTTCATATTGCAAGTAAAAGTATTATAAAAATTTTATTCTAAATCATACACCCCTGAATTCTGATAGTGACCTTAACCATTCTTTGAAATGGTCAGGTCCAAATGTTACTTCATGTGTTGATGGTTAAAATATTCTTATTCATTTCAGTGCTATAAAAGTACTATTCTCTCTCCTCTGTATTTATGATAATGAAACATTTCCAGTTCTTGTATTGGCTCTCAGAGACCTCCATAACCCAGTGGTTAGATAACTATTTTTTCTCCTCTGTATTTATGATATTGAAACATTTCCAGTGTTTGTAGTGGTCCTAAAAGGCCTCCATAGCCAAGTGATTAAATAACTATTCTTTACCCCAAGTGTCTGACCTTTACTCAGCATGAATTCAAACCTTGGTGTTGTGCGAGTTGAGTACATGTATATCAACCTGTTTGTTGGCATACTTGTGACAGGCCTGTGGTCTTCTCACTGGTACATTTTGTATTTTGTTCCCGGATTACCTTCTCCTATGCTGAACACTGACAGAAATTGTTGTATTTGGCTGGAACTGTCAAGCCTGGCTTTTAAAACCTTTAAAACAAAAATTAATTCCTGCTGCTTTTGGTAACCTATTTTTTTTTTTTTGTCAGGATTTTCCTTGCAAACATAAGGTTATTGTTTTAACCAGATCTAAGACTTTTTAAACAGATAGTGATTGTTCCTTCAACTGACGTGTGACATAAATATTTGAAATTGTAGGTCATTCCGAGGATCCTTTGTCATTTTCATGGTAGGAATTGTGAATTTTAAAATTCTTACTACATTAGTATCAGTCTGTAGCAAAGGTTAACACTTACGTCACCTCACCATGAACTGTTGATGTATCAGTATTGGTGAGTGATTCTTGCTTTGTGTTTCATTGGCTGAAAATTTCAAATATTGATACATCATGCAGAGGACAGTCTTCACATAGTATTTCAGGTGTAATATATGCAACTGTATTTCTCTTGCCAAAAAGTGTTAGATGAGGATTACAATAAACAGACATACTTTGATATTCTGATCCCTGAAAGGACTGAATTGCTCAGAATGGCATACCAAATTTCTATAAAAATATTTATATACATGAAAACATGCTGTGGAACTTTGGAGGCCAATCTGTCAATGATACTATTAGGAACTTCATAATGATGACACCAAGTTTGAGTGCAAATAGAGATTATCACTACCAATTTTTATATATATTTTATACATTTTTGTCTGGTTTCTCAACATGTACTTTTCATTCTCACTGTGCTTCATTTCTGTACCAATAGTATCTCTCTCCCTCGCTAACACACACACACACACACACATATTTATGATGCGTCTTTTAAATTGGCCAAAAGAAAGTGTTATGTGTACAGTTCATTGTTGTCTTATTGGTAGTGTTTTATCAGATTTTTTTTTAATGAAACTATTTATATATATATATATATATATATATATATTAAAAGTTTTAAAGAAAGTAACCTAAACACTACAACACAGAATTGTTATTGTAAAATACTCGATATATCTTTTGTGTTCTTTGTTCTAAGGTTGAACTTTCACAAAAACTCAAAACATTTTGTTTTTGTACTTTTTTATTGTAATAAAACATTTCTAATATTATTTAAATCAATATATTTCCGGCGATTTCATTGGTTAAAGAAAACATTTGGATTAATTTTCAGTTACCTGAATGCAAATAAAGCCACACCCTTTGACATATCAGTCTAATCACTATTTCATGTATTGTTAATTATGGCTGCCACAAACAACAAAATTAATGCACACTATTTAATTAACTGTTTTTGTTTTTAGTCAATAAAAACAAATAAAAATCAATTCAGTATTTGACTTAGTTATTCTTGAAATTTAATCATGCTTAAATAGACTGACAAAATATCATGTATTGCATGGGTTTATATTAAGACAGAATAGTGTGAAAAAAGAGCTTTACTGTCTAACACATTTTGTGAAAACTTGTGTCAAATTTTAGTTTTTTTATATAGGTATTCATATTGTTTTAAAGATGTAATTATGTTTGTCTCTTCAGTTTGGGTGTAGACTTATTATGACTGACAATTTATGGTCTTAAATGTGAGGTTGTCTTTTACGTTTGGGTGTAGACTTATTATGACTGACAATTTATGGTATTAATGTTAGGTGGTCACCTTAAGCATAGTACCACTTCATTTGGAAACAGTTTGTTGGTTTAGAATAAAAAACAGTTTAAAAGTGAACCTGTACAAATATTTCATTATTAAGTATTCTATCAACATTTAAAGATAGTGCTGTTGAAGCTGAGATTTTTGTAGTGATCATTTCATGTGTTCTGAGATTTTAAAACATCACCTCTGTAACAAAGCTCTCTGATAATTCTATGAATGAGGATTACTACAAAATATATAGATAATTATCAACTGGAAGTCATCGATAGAAATATTATTGTAAGTGAAACATATCTATGTATATTGAAATGGATCTAATTTTTTGGAAAAAAAAATTTTGATGATAATTTATGTAAGGGATATATCAACAAAGGGTCACACCAAGAAGTCATTTCTAACCATGACGCAAAAATAAACATAAAATCAGATGTATTTTAACACCACCTATGAAATGAACATAAATCTGGGGCCAAATCTGATGTAGATTTCAAAGACATAAAATACATAGAGCTTTCAGAGGGACCATTGAAGTTTTACAGAGAATTGTACATACATAATGACAGCGATAAAGATGGGTTTCCGTTAGCAGTATTTTGGGAGAGTTATACCCCTTTGACGGCCATATTGTGGGTCAACTTGATAAGTGATCGTCTTTAAACAACAAAAATTGGATTGAATAGTACTAGTGAATAGGGCATCGTAATTTTGACCAATCGTATCTATTTAGATTAATGAAGACCTGAAATTCACATTTCTGTCCAAATTTTTTTCTTCAAAGTATTCATTCACAAGAATACTTCATTTAATTTGGTTAATTTATTAAGGAAAATACATCTATATATGCTGCCATACAATATGGCCGACTAAGGGAGGTAACTCGTGGTAACGGAAACTCATCTAAATAAAGACTAACTTTATATATCGCTGATAATGATAGTAGGCTTACTAAACCATGCTGTCTACATGTTAACATTGTTTTTCTTGTATGTTGCTGGAAAATAAAACATGTAAACCATTTGTATTTACTTTATTTTTACTTTAAGCAATTCGTGGTGAAGAAGTTAGATCATCATTGTTTAAACCACAAAGTTTCTCGCCTCTATTTAGAGAGGGTTCGGAGCTCTGCCTAATCCTAAGCAGTAAAGCTGATTATGAAGTTGTGTGAAAGTTTGCCAGTTAAGATATGAAAGGAAGGCTATCTTCTTCCTGGGTACATTGTGACCGGGTTCGGCCCCATAGTATAAATGAAAATTTATTGGTTGTGACGTAAGACTAGGGGCATTTGTTTGACCGCACGTTTACATTGAAATTTTAGTATTACTTTTTTTTTGTAAAGACTGATGAAGTTGAAAGGAACGTATATAGAAAAGTATTTAGTTCAGCTATGTCTGTAAAGCAACAGACAAACCTGTGGAAAAACAAATTGGAGAAGTGGGATCAGGTGTCGGAGAGGAGTGAACATTCCATGGGAATCAGTTTTGTTACACCTGCTGTGAAGTTTGAAGTAAAAGGAAGGGGTATCAGCGATTGGTATAACCTGTAATGTATAGGGTTTAACTTCACGGGTCGTAATTTTCACTCCTGACACGTTTGCGTTTTCTTTTTTTAATTCGTGGATAGGGAGTATCATGAAAACAATATCAGATCCTACAAAGACAGTCTATATTGTATCACAGCAAATATTAATATCATAAATTAATTTCCCGTTGTACAATATAGAATGTTAAATTATCACATTTTTTAAATAGTATTTTCTGAGATCGATTTTTTTTTCAAATTAATTCAAATCACCATAATTTACGGACTCTTCTCCAACACAGTCAAGTTCCATGTGTTTATCGTCTTTCATAATGTCATTGATGTAATAAATTATTTTAGATCACAGCAGTTTGTTGAAATGATGCAAAACCATTACAATATATTTTTGTTACATTGCTACAATTTATTACATTTGGTTACATTACAACAATATTGTTATAAATAGTTTTCAATTCGGTAACACAACCACAAGTATTAAACAGCTTTATTGTAAATTCAAACAGTGGTCTCTACAAACAGCGAACATGCTCAATATGCGATCGAATTAATGGCGACAATCCCATTTTTATTTTTATCCCGGTATTTGCATGATGTTGATCACATTAGCGATATAAGAAGGCTTTATATGTCGCTGATGATGTGCAGTTATCAATATGTAAACAAATAAGGATTATTTTTCATTTTTGAAAAACATGGAATATGCATGCAATGGCTCATGGAAAAAAATTCTGTGCAGCACGGAAACTGAATTTTTTCCATGAGTCATCGCATGTATATTCCATGTTTTTCCAAAAAAAAAATGAAAAACAATCCTTATATTTATATACATGTATATATCACCATTTTCTGTGAATCTGTAGTCAGTCTATTTAATTGACTTTTCGTGGGGGGGGGGGTCATATGACGTAACAGCTGTGTGTCAACCATTGAATATTAATGCAACCGGTCTGTATACTTGCAATGAAGGAAATAACAGTCGGTACGTAAATATTACTTGATAATACAATGCACAATTAAAGATTTTAGCGACTTACTACTTTATAAATCATAGCATTTCAGGTATTTGTTCATCAAATTTTGAATGCATTTTTATTTTCTATTGTCACATTTTAATATGTACGATTTGTAAGAGGATGCTAAGGGCATCTTGACAGATTTACGAAACAAACAAATTACACTTTGATATAGACACTACGATACTCTATATGGCACTAAACAAATAACAAATTAAAAGAAAAACAATGCACCATTTAACAAAGTAAACAACGACCATATCTTAAAATGAAAGAGATGATTTTGAAAATATTTATAGATCACAATTAATTGAATGTTATCATCAAATATATATAAAAAATGTGTTAAACATGGTTTAAATGAAATACATTGTACATGTTTTCACGTCGTGTAGAACAAAGAATTCCAGAAAAACGTTTTTGTGTAGATTTAAGCAATTATTTAGGGTATAGTCAATCAATATGTGTTACTGTATCAGTATTATTACTTTAAACACAATGTGCACTTGAATATGCATTTACTTCAACAACAAAAAAACTTGTATCTAAAAAATTAAACAACACTTAATGACAACACCAGTTAGAAAGTTCATAAAAATCCACCGCTGTACAAGCAAGGGAGGAAACTCTAATTTAATTTCATTTCATACTTATGCGCTACGTAATTTTTTTGTGAAATGATAAGTTCCTGCCACAATTCAATTTTTGAAATCTATATTCTTCAGTAAATAACAAAGTATAATAAATAAGTGTGTGTGTGTGTGTGTGTGTGTGTGTGTGTGTCTGTGTGTGTGTGTGTGTGTGTGTGTCTTTCGGAACGTATCAAAATGGCCGATTACACAAAATGAGGATTGATTAAGATATCACGATTTTCTAAAACAAATGTCAGCTGGTCTAATCATTTACGACATATATTAATAATTATATTAAAGGGACTTGAGCTGTGTGGTTTGTTTTTTCAAACAAATCCCCCCTTTTACCACTTAGATTGATATACAATGACAAAAAAGAGATATACACAGGCACCAATATTCTTAAATTCCTGTATATTTTGTGAAGATTTCTCGAGCGGTTTTTCACTCAACTTTATTATTTGTATATGAATACCAATCTGGATCTGGCCTTATTTTCACGAAAAAAAATTATTAGAATAAAATAATTTTTTATGCCTGTGTTCTCTTATTTGTTGTTGCACATCAATTACAAGAAGTAAAAATGGGGGGAAAATCAAATATTTTTTGGTAAACACAGCTAATGCCCCTTTAAGTCAAATATGTTGTAGCAATTAATGAAAATAGCAGGTGCTTTTTTTCTTAATACTATTTATACATACATGTACACACTTTAGAATTGAAGACCTATAATTAAACAGCAAAAAAAAATTAAAAGAATTTAATTTAGTATAATCCGCTCAAGATATTACACAAAATTTGAAAAAAAAAATCAAAATGTCTTTCATGACACAAGTGTAACACAAAAATAAATCGTAAATAGAATGATATGGTAACATTGATGGCGATCCATACGGACTCTTTTACAAGGTTTTTCCAAGAAAATTGGTTTTATGTCCATGCTGTAATGGTTGGTGGCTTAGAAGTTATCACTGGTCCCACTGGAATTCCAAACGAATCAAATTTGTAGTTGAACTGTGGCTTTCCCTGCCCAAGTGGTGCATTACTATATTGTGCCACCGCAGCCTCAATTACTGGGTTTGATGCCGCTTCTGCAGCTTTCCTGGAACGGGAAAAGATCGCTATATGTACAAAATTTGATAATTGTTTTTATTCAGAGGAATTTCATTAAACACATGTAGTTATTCTCTGACTCATTGAAACCCATAAAGTTATAAACAAAACGAAACAAAAACTAATTCCATTTTAAACACAAACGAACACGAAAAACAAGTACACGTAGTTTTGGGTTTTGCAAGTTTGTTTTGTCTTATTCTTTCTGTTAGCTTATGTTTTCTATGGGTCTTTGCTTTGTTTTTTGTTTATGTTTTATTGTTTTTTCGTTGACTGGGTTTTTGCTTTGTTTTTGTTTGTTTGGGACTTTTTTTGTTGTTGTTGTTTGATTTTGTTTGTTGTTTAGGAGCTTTTGTTTACACTCATCGAATGATCAATTGCATGTTCACTTTTATGGATGAAAGTGGACATTAAAATCAGTCCAATCAGTCCTGGGTCCGAAATCTCCATATTTACTCAGTTCTCAAGCTCAACTAACTTTTCATGATTTTAATGTAAAACACGCAAATTCTATTCTGTAACTGGACATGTTTATATATTGACGGCATACAATTGTAAATATTGATAAAAATTATTGCCAATTTAAGGAAAATTGCAGGAATATTTAAAACTTGTTTGAATACGTTCTCAAATTTTGAGTACCGTACTCAACGTGTTTATTCAATTTTAAAGGAACTTCATCAGTGTGTCGCAAAACTTTATACGAGAATGACGAAAAATAATAATGCGTTTCCTAATCACTCAAACCCAAAAGTTTTACAAACTGTTATATAGTCAAAATAATAAGATATAAGTTGAGCTTGAGTATTGAGTAAATTTGGTGACATGAAATATAAACATGTATCCGATTTTTATTCGCTTTAGCGCCCTTAGTCTTTGGAGTTAATATAACAATTGTTGAAAAAAAATTAGAACGTCAACTATATAAATTTTCGTGATAAAGTCTGAAGTCAATGTACAAACGTCACCACGTCACAAACTATAAATGTCAATATCAATGTTCGTGACAAACTCTGAGCATTGATATAGAAATTTGTGTCTCCATATTTCGTGATAAAATTTGAATGTCATCATATAGATTCGTGACAAACTTTAAATCTCAATATAGATTCGTGACAAACTTTAAATCTCAATATAGATTCGTGGCAAACTTTAAATCTCAATATAGATTCGTGACAAACTTTAAATGTCAATAAAGAGATTCGTGACAAACTTTAAATGTCAATAAAGAGATTCGTGACAAACTTTAAATGTTAATAAAGAGATTCGTGACAAACTTTAAATCTCAATATAGAGATTCGCGACAAACTTTAAATGTCAATATAGAGACGCTGTTCGTCAATATTGAGATTTGTGACAAACGCTGACCGTCAATATAAATGTTAGTGACAAGCTCTGAATGTCAATATAGAAATTCGTGACAAACTTTGAACGTAAATAGAGAAATTCGTCAATTTCGTGACAAACGTCAGAATAGCGATTCGTGACAAACTTTAAATGTCAATATTGAGATGTGTGACAAACTTTAAATGTCAGTATTGAGATGTGTGACAAACTTTACATGTCAGTATTGAGATGTGTGACAAACTTTAAATGTCAGTATTGAGATGTGTGACAAACTTTAAATGTCAGTATCGAGTTTCGTGACAAACTTTGAAAGTCGATATAGAGATTGGTGACAAACTTTGTGCGTCAATATAGAGATTCGTGACAAACTTCGAAGTTCAGTATAGAGACAAACTCTGAACGTTATATGGAAATTCTTGGCAAAAGATGTTCGTGACAAATGATGTTTTTAATATAGTAAATTGTACATTTCAAGGAAATATATTGTTGAAAGGCCTCACATATACATCGCCCATGATCTTAAACCACAACCACAATAATAAATCAATGTACCTTCTGTCTGGTTGGTTCATTGTACAATCCAGTTTACAAAATTGTTTGCGGTGGTGGGGCGGAAGGGATGACACTAACTTTCGGTGCCCGGAAAGGGTCATCATAACTCCCATCTTTACTTCTTAATTCGTTTTTAAATTTGGCCTTTCCTTCACCCAGTGGAGCCTCTTTGTATTGGGATACTATATTCTGCCACGGAAATGATTGGTTCCTCCTAGGTAACAAGAATCGATTTCAAAGAAAGAAACCTCGGATAAAGGGTAAATAACTAAGTATTAAATTTCACATAAATACAGTTATCTTGTAATACCACCACCACATTATGGATATTTACCTATACGTATTTTCATGTTAATCGAAACAAAACTGCGTTTTTAAAACTAATTTACTTTCATTAATATAATCATGTCATCGTGATGTGGCGAAGGGTCAACAACTCCTGTTTACAAGAGGGTATGGCTATCCAACAATTTTGAATTTTTTCTCCTCAAGAATCAAGAAATAATCAACCTTTAGGACTAAAACATTAGGCCAAAGTATTCTAATGAAGAATTGATTTGCTTAGTCATGATGTATTGGAATTATATGTCAATGTTGATCAAATAACTGGCTTGCTGCTTTTGAGAGTGGAAAAAGAATGAAGAACAAGAAATACCGTGAGGCGGGTACTTGGTGGGTATTTCTGTGCACGACTAAATTCGCCAAAAATTATGTCAGCTTTTATTTCTTCTTCAGTTAATGGTATATACCTTTTACTTATTATTAAACGTATTATGTTTAAGTTCACAGACAACCTCAATAAATACTGGTTTTGTTAAAACACACTGGCCAAACTATTTCAGTGTAACAAACCAGTAAAGCCAGGATAATGATACAAACATCTTGTGACAAGCAAAAATAAAAAGAAAAACGCCACTTTTGAAACAAAATGTTTATACCAAAACGTTAAAAACACCACGCACCACAATAACCCGCCATGCGCTATTTACGACAGAAAACCGGAAGTAATCTGCACAAAATCAAGTGTTTCATGTTGTGCCTGATAATATAAGTCAAATATTAATGTTGTCATTTGTCATAAAAATTTGAAGATACAGTAAAAATTAATTAATACAAAAATTGATTCCTATAAGTTTTGAAAAAAAAGAAAACATTTTACTATGCAGGTCCGCATAAACGTTCACTATAATGACATGTGTTGTTCAGTAATGTATGGGTCATTCTTAGAAAATTTGGAAACCGTCTGTCCAATGACAGAAAATGACAGAAACAATATTCTTGACAGATTTATAATCTCTACATTAAAATACAATATATAGTATCTAAAACTGCACTAAGTGAAATGTTGAGTTGCCTTTTCGTTGGCGGTTGTTGAGACGTCTGTACCAATTGTGACGAGGATTCACTCCTCACGTATTTCATTGGACTTGACTGTGGACTCACGGCAGGTGAGACCGTTCGACAGGGGATGCTTACTCTTCCATGGCACCTGATCCCACCTCTTGGTATCCAGAGGTCCGTGTTTGTCCATTTTTACCGGATTTGTATCTATGTCCTGGACATTCTATTGATTTATACTTTGGTATCTGAGATTTTTTTATATGATTCTACACATAAATATACTGAAGTTGATATACAAAACATGCTGGAATTTCTAATAGACAATATATTTGTAATGTCGGAGACGTGGTCTTTCATCAAACTGTCGGCATTCCTATGGGAACCAATTGTGCTCCTTTATTGGCCGACCTGTTCCTTTATTCATACGAAGCAGACTTCATTCAGAAACTGCTGAATCAAAAGAAGAAAAAGTTAGCGGTGTCCTTTAATTTGACAGTTAGATATATCGACGACGTTTTGTCAATTAATAATGACAATTTACATACATATGTCAATGCGATATATCCCAGCGAACTAGAAATTAAAGATACAACAGAATCAAGCACACACGCTTCATACTTAGACATTTTACTTAATATAAACACAGACGGGAAATTAGCAACTAAGCTATACGATAAACGCGACGATTTCGGCTTTCCCATCGTAAATTTTCCACATTTAAGTAGTAAAATCCCTCAGTCACCCGCATATGGAGTTTATATTTCACAAATGATCCGATATGCCAGGGCGTGCACAACATATGAAGATTTTATATACAGAGGTAAACTACTCACTGACAAATTATTGACACAGGGATATCGAAAACCGCGTTTAATGTCAACGTTCCGCAAATTTTACGGTCGGTATAATAGTCTTGTTTACGACTACTCTGTTTCACTAAGTGAAATGTTGAGTTGCCTTTTCGTTGGCGGTTGTTGAGACGTCTGTACCAATTGTGACGAGGATACACTCCTCGCTTGTTTCATTGGACTTGACTGTGGACTCACGGCGGGTGTGACCTGTCGACAGGGGATGCTTACTCCTCCATGGCGCCTGATCCCACCTCTTGGTTTCCAGAGGTCCGTGTTTGTCCATTTTTACCGGATTTGTATCTATGTCCTGGACATTTTGTTGATTTATACTTTGGTGTCTGAAATTTTTATATCCTACCAACTTTCCAGTTGTCAAATATAGTTACGCCACATTTCAGTCATGTAGAACAGTTGTTATGGGCGTTTGTAGATGAAACAATGTTCACGTCCTAGATTATACTGTACTTGGTGTAACGAACTTCAAAATGTTGGAAAAAGAGATAATTGCATTAGAACAGTTCATTATAAAAACACGAGAGGAGTATCAAAAGGTCGATGTATGGGATACTCAGCTAAGACTTTCTTCCATATCTTGGGACCACAACACGTCACTGGTTTACACATATCAACATGACCAAAAGAGACATTCAACATGACCAAAAGAGACATTCAACATGACTAAAAGAGACATTTATCATGACCAAAATAGACATTCAACATGACCAAGAGACATTCAACATGAACCTAAAAAACATTCAACAAGACCAAAAGAGGCATTCAATTTGACCCTAAGACACATTCAACAAGATCAAGAGACATTCAACATGACCCTAAGAGACATTCAACATAATTAAAAGAGACATAACCAAGAGAATTTCAACATGAACCTAAAAAACATTCAACAAGACCAAAAGAGGCATTCAATTTTACCATAAGAGACATTCAACAAGATCAAGAGACATTCAACATGACCATAAGAGACATTCAACATGATCAAGAGACATTCAACATGACTAAGAGACATTCAATATGACTAAGAAACATTCAACATGACCCTGACAGACATTCAACAAGACCAAATGAGACATTCAACATTACCGTAAGATTTATTCGACATGAGCCTAAGAGACATTTTCAACAAAACCAAAAGATACATGCAACGTGCAAGATACATTCAATATGACCAAGAGACATTCAACAAGACCAAAAGAGACTTTCAACATGACCCTAAGAGACATTCAACATGAACCTAGCAGACATTCAACAAGATCAAAAGAGACATCCAACATGCCTGTAAGAGACATTCAATATTGCCCTAAGAGACATTCAACATGACCCTTAGATTCATTCAACATGACCAAAAGAGACATTCATCATGACCAAAAGAGGCATTCATCATGACCAAAAGAGGCATCCAATATGGCCCTAAGATACATTTAACAAGACCAAAAGGGACATTCAACATGACCAAAAGACATTCAATATGGCCCTAAGAGACATTCAACAAGACCAAATGAGACATTCATTATGACCCAAAGAGACATTCAACATGAACCACAAAAACACCCAACATGGCCCTAAGAGACATCCAACGTGACCCTAAGATACAATCAATATAAGCTAAGGAGACACTCAACATGACCATCAGAAACATTCAGCACTCATAAAGATTGGAGTCATTGCTGAATGTTGATATATCTATAATTTTGTGAAAAATAAAACTAAGTCATCCATGAAAACCAAAATGTTTCAAGTAAACACGCCAAAGTCAATATTCTCCCCGATATCAGTACATTGTATACGATCTTGGCGACATCAGAATATGTAAAATGTATAAAATGTATGAATTTAATGTACTTGTAGTTCTCTATTTATTCAAAGCAAGGAAAATATAAAATCTCAGATATAAATCTTCAGGATGTCTAGGGCCCGAAGTCACCAAATTTACTCAGTACTCGAGCTCATCTTCATTTCATGATTTGAAGGTAAAACACAAAATTTATTCTGTAACTGGGCATGCTTGTATATTAACGGCATACAATATATAAATATTACATTCATGAGAGGGTGATATTACATATTGTCACCCCGAAGCAAAGCCGAGGTCAACAATGCTTTCCGAGGAGTGAAAATATGCAACATCACCCTCTCATGAATGTAATATTTATTTTTTATACCGAGTGTCATATTTGTTTGCCATATTTTCATATTACCATAGATATTTTACATCTCAACTATTAACCAGCAAGCTAAAATACAAAACAAATAGCCTACAAACGTTTTGGATACGACGAAAAGCTCTCGCTGTGACGAACCGTACACGCATAACGTTGGCGCATGTGGCCTTTTTTAATGTCACCCTGCCCTACTGGGACAAACCGTACGCGCATAATGTTGGCGCATGTGATATTTTTGGAATGTCACCTTGGCTTCTTTATCTTTGTTAACTGAGCGGGTTACATTGAAAATTTTCACATCTCTCTCAACCAATCAGATTACGAGATTTTAACAGAAAGTATAATAATTGTAAATAATGATCAAAATCATTCCTCATTTGAAGAAAACTTCAGAAATATTTAAAAAAAACTTGTTTGAGTACGTACTGAAATTTTTACTCAACGTAATTAGTCATTTTTACGGGAACATCACAAGTGTTACGTAAAAATTTACACATAAATGATTGAAAATAATAAATATGATTCCTAGTCACTCAAACCCATATCATATAGTCAAAATAACAAGTTGAGCTTGAGTATTGAGTAAATTTTGGGACTTTGGGCCCAGGATACATAACAACAATGGAAGTGGTACACCAAGACAGTTTTAAAGATGAGAACTAATACATATGTCATGTGCTCACTTTGAAATTGTCATGTGCTCACTTTGAAATTGTCATGTGCTCACTTCAATTTAAAAATTAGCAAATGACACATATAGAAGGCGATTGTCCTCATCTGCCCTTAGAGTGTCTTGACCAAAACTAATTAAGAATTAACATTAATTTTTCAGTTGTTTATTTTTCAGTAAACAAGTGAAAAGTTAATGTTAATCCTTATAATTTAATATAAAGTGCACAATACAAACCTTTAAATTCAATTTTAAATATTAATAACGATATTTAAAAATACAACAGAAACAATTGATGATGAAGCGCAATGATATATAGAACAGCTGCACTTGTTGTCCTAGCAACATCTGACGTAGTTTTTCGTGTTATACAGATTTAATCTTGCATTTTCATCCAATCGAATGAGGTGTTTTACAAAAACTTAAATTATATAAGTTAAAACTTATATACATGTATACCAAGCCGCAAGTAGAAAAAAGAAAACACAATTCATACATGGTACAGACTATAGCTACATTCCTTATTTTCTTGTTTAATAATGTCCAGCTGATTTACTGATGATGATGATGATGATGATGATAATGATGAACGGAAGCACATTTCTAAATATTTGAATTACTTACAGGGCATTTAGATATTTCATGACACCGATTACCGCCCCAGCGGTGGCACCCAGTGCAGCTAGAGTGGCCACAGCAGCGATAATAGCTGTAGTACTTGATGCTGTAGAGTAAAACAAGAAATCGTAATAAATCACACAATGAAATGAGAACTACAGTGAAACTTGTATATAATTACCTCTTTAGTGACACAAGAAAACCGGTCTTTATAGGGATGTGGTCTTTATATAGAAATTGATTTGTACGCAAATGGTACTATTTGGGATATCAAACCGGTTTTTTTACCAGGATGTCTTTATATACAGGTAGTCGCTAAAGCAATTTTTACTGTAGTAGTACCACATTGTTACAACATAAATGGAAAATTGTTTCAATTACCAAATTCGAGACTTATAAAAAGAGAGAACAACATTAATTTATGGTGACGTTTGTTTTAGATTTCATAGTAAACTAAACGCGTGAATTCGTTTAAAACAGAGGAGATGTGTAAGTCTAAACATTTAACAAGAAGGTGATGTACTTTCTTCCAATCAGTCTGATGGTAAATATCTTGGAATAGAAGAGAATGTTGTATATTCATAACAATTTGCTCTATTAGAACACATAGATATATGCTGTATTTAGGTAACAAGTCACTATCCTATAAACTCCATTGAACAAACGATAAACATAACACCAAAGTTTTTGTATTGCACAAAAGGGCAAAACATTTGCTCGTGACGATCATTTCTGTCAACTTTATAAGTTGAGCTCGAATTCAAAATTATAGATGTAGAGTTACGAAAACGAAAGTAGTACAAATACAAGACCAAAGAGTACCTACTGTAAAAGATGACTATCTTACCTTTTTGGTGTGTTTAGACTTTGGATAGTGCTCTCTATTCGATTTTTTTAACTATTAGGTAATAAAAGTAAGTACTGGTACCGAAATTACAAGTGCTGGGTTTATGCATACCCTTGCGGACTAAAACGATCCACCAGCAGTGGCAACAACAGTGGTTGTCAAATTTTAGTGAAACCTATGAATATTGTTAAAACGGTGCGAAATGGATTATTCATAGTGATGTATGATAAGGTAGGTTATTATAGGGGTGTTTGACCGAGATAATTATAAGCATTCCGGGTTAACTGTATACTTAACAGTTTTCGCTCCTGTTTAATTTTCGTTATTTTCCTCCTTACATGAGAGTACGAATTTAAAAACAAAGCGAAAATTTCCAAGCTAAATAGTTGAAGCAGGGCCAAAGATACCATCCATGGCTATGGTGATTTAGTGCCAATTTCAGACGGGGTGATTATGGCATGTGTCGCAATAGGACGAAAATCAGCGGGGACGAAAATTCCCAGGTACTTGTAGGCTATACGGTATTCGAGTTGTCAATTTCTATAATATAACATCAAAGCACTTACCGTCCGACGTGTTGGATGACTCGTCCGCTAAACCACTACTGCTGCTGGTTTTTGTCGTGTTTAGGAAAACAAGTTTGAAAGGAGTCGTAGTTATTGTAGCAGGAGTCGGACAAAGAAAGAAATCTGAATTCAGAGTGTCATTATCTGCAAAAAAAATTATCAAGTTAGACATTACACACCGATGTACCAGGAAATCTCTCTCTCTCTCTCTCTCTCTCTCTCTCTCTCTCTCTCTCTCTCTCTCTCTGTTTGGAAGATCATCCTATAAAAAGTATTTAGGAAATCTAATATTCAACATAAATGGTAAAATCAATGTTTCACTTTCAATGTATATCAGGCGCTATATTGCCTTCAACTCGCTATAAAAGTCATGTTATTTTTTTTTAATTTCCCGCGCTTAATTTTCTTTCATGGAGCCTAATATATCATTATAAAAATATCCATATATACAAATTAAATAAGTTAATGTATATATCTCAAGGAAAACGTTGAATTATGATTTACAAACAGACTGAAGTTAAAAGTATGAAATGGACTGGCAAAATACTGTATACTGGAAATTTTCGCCCCCGGTTATTTTTCGCCCTTTTATCACAGAAAACATATTCACCCAGTCTTTAATTTGCCCTTAATCAGCATACTCTCATGCATGGCATGTATGTCCGCGCTAAAACTATTTAACTTGAAAATGTGGCCCTCATCTTAAATTCGCCCTTTCACCTAAGGGCGAAAAAGGCTAAAATTAAACGGGAGCGAAAATTTCCAAGTATGCAGTATCCAATTTTACCTTGACTGAAGAATTTGTAAAGACTACATGTTATAAAATATCCTCCTAATTTTGGAACAAGTTCTAGAACTGGGTAAATGCTGCATGTTATAAAGTACCAACCTTATTTTGGAATATGTAAAGGCTACATGTTATAAAGCACAAATCTAATTTTGGAACAAGCTCTAGAACTGAGTACTGAAGAATTTATCAAGGCTATATGTTATAACGTACCACCTAATTTGGGAACAAGCTCTGGAACTGTGTAAATGCTACATGTTATAAAGTACCAACCTTATTTTGGAGCATGTAAAAGCCACATGTTTTAAACAAACCTAATTTTGGAACAAGCTCTGGAACTGAGTATGCTTGAAGAATCCGTAAAGGTTATATGTTAGAAAGTGCCCACCTAATTTTTAACAAGCTCTAGAATTGAGTACTGAAGAATTTATAAAGGCTATATGTTATAACGTACCACCTAATTTTGGAACAAGCTCTGAAACTGTGTAAATGCTACATGTTATAAAGTACCAACCTAATTTTGGAACATGTAAAGGCTACATGTTATAAACAAACCTAATTTTGGACCAGGCTCTGGAACTGAGTATGCTTGAAGAATCAGTAAAAGGTTATAAGTTATAAAGTACCCACCTAATTTTGGAACAAGCTCTAGAACTGAGTCCTGAAGAATATATAAAGGCTACATGTTATAACGTACCACCTTAGTTTGGAACAAGCTCTGGAACTGTGTAAATGCTACATGTTATAAAGTACCCACCAAATGTTGTAACAAGCTCTGGAACTGAGTAGTGAAGAATTTGTAAACGCTACAGGTTATAAAGTACCAAACTACGTTTGGAACAAGCTCTGGAACTGAGTAGTGAAGAATAAACCCTTTAACTGTAACTGTGGCCCTGTGATTTTGAGTGGCAAAATGAAATAGATACCCGCAAAAACATTGACGTCGTTTTAGTTACTGATTGTTTCTTGACATCATTTTCCGGGAATCTGTATCATTTTGCCACTCAAAGTCACAGAACCTCAGTCACAGCTAAAGGGTCTACTAGTATTTGTAAGTGCTTCATGTTATAGATTACCCACCTAATTTTGGAACAAGCTCTGGAACTAGAGCACACAAATACTGAAACATATTGACGGTGTGTAGATAGTAAGAATCTGGATCGCTGGCAATGTTGGCAAGTTCTGTATTTGTTGACACAGCTGCGTTTCCGATGCCAATGGCATATACTTCCACGCCATCATTGTGCAGAGCTTCGGCTCGTAAGTTTGTTAAATACGAACTTGCTGACATTCCATCGGTCAAAACTACAACAGCTTTCGGGACGTTTGTGCGCGCACCGTGGGTTGACGTGAGAGAATAATCTCTTACGTATTGAAGAGCGTCAAAAGTGTACGTCCCACCTCCTGTTGATATAGACTTCAAATTCTCGATGGCATTTAGCAATGTTGTGTTAGAAGCGTAGTCATCTAAATCGAATTCCTCTGAGTAGGAAGATGAAAATGTAACTGCTGATATTTGAATTTGCGAGGGTCCAATTGTCAGCCATTTTGTGACGTTATAAACAAAATCTATGGCTTCCTCGAAGTCCGATTGCCTCACACTTCCTGACTTATCCAGCACAAATACGACATCTGAAATATATTTCAAACAATTATTTCGTGAAGAAAACGACATTATTATCTGCCGTATTACTGCAAATATTCGATGTGTGTTGTAATCGGTTGATTGTTTGTTTGTAATTAGCATGACAATTGATTATAAAAACGAAAGATATAGACCCTTTAGCAGTTACTGCGGTCCTGTGACTTTCCCAGTCTTCCGGTTGGCAAATTGATGACAGATTCTCATGAAAATGACGTCAAGGAACAATCAGTTACTATAACGACGTCTATGTTTTTGTGGGTATACCCACAAAGATATATCTCTATCATTTTTCCAACCGGAGGACTGGCAAAGTCACAGGACCGCAGTTATGGCTAGAGTATCTATTGTCAATAACAAAAGTATTTTAGAATTAGTGTCCACAAGACTAGTATTGGTAATTCATTTTTCGATTTTAGTTCGCCTATTCGACGAACAGAAGAGCTATTGCTGTCGCTGCTTCGGCGTCGTCCTTAGTCCATTGTGGGCAAAGTAATGCAGCTACAGTCATGAAATTTCACATGCACCATTGTCTAGGGTCATTACTCAACAGTACAGGTAAATGTTGGTTTCTGTGGCCTAATTTTGACCCAAATTATAACAAGAATAAAACAGGCGAGCTCTATGATTTGCCTTTCGAGACCAACTATATTTCCTTAATATTGATTTTCATGTAAAATGATAATTTGTTCAATGATTATTGTTAAGCCATTTCATGACCATTTTTTTTTTCCTTTATGCTTAAGACATTATTCTGATCGACTACTTTTAATCATAAAATAATTCCAACACCAAAGAAAAATTTTACTTTATAAATTCTGACATCCGGGCGAGTAATTCAAATCATCATATATTTTCATTTCAGATAATCGGTACATGGCGAAAAGGAAAATACGCTATCTCTCGACATCCATGATATGAGATTTTGAACGTTATGAGAATTGTGAATGTCACTTGCAACCAATAAAAAAACCTTAAAACTAGTAATACTTATATATAACAACCTCCTTAGGGACAAAAGAAAACCGGTCTTTATAGGGAGGTGGTCTTTACTTAGAGGTTGATTTGTACACAGATGGTACTATTGGGGAGAGGAAAAAACGGTCTTTGTGACCAGGTGGTCCTTATACACAGGTAGTCGCTAAAACAGGTTTCACTGTACATTGATACAAGTCCTTGACGGAATGACGGAACTTAAAAGATCATTCAAACACAACTGGAATTACTTAAGTAAACTTAATTGTGCATGCTCTGTTATATAAGAGGTCTTCACTAAACCCGGTGTTCATACTGTATTTTTTCAGTGTTTAAATATTTACATTAAGATTTACAGCAAGCCTACGACATTTGTCTTGAAAAGAATTGAATATAATTTCTACTTTGACAACACAGTAACAAAAGATCAAGCAATATTAAACTTGTGTGGTGAACTGAATGAAATAAAAAAGCTCGACTTACAAGGGGTAAGTTATTCGGGGTGTTTATATTCGCTATTTTCACGATGTTGATAAATCCGTGAATTTAAGAAATAGCGAATGAGTTTTTTCTTAATAAACCTGTATGCACGTAAGAACCGTTTTTGTAGGACGTGACCTTATTTCAAGCTTCTCCCAATCCGCGAATTAATAAAAAAAAAATGGTGGGTGTTTTACTGTTTTTTTTGCATACTGGTACTTCCCTTTGGAGGTCATTAAATTTTAATAAAAAATATTATCATTTCAGGAAAAAAGAAAAACGTGAAAATGACAACCCGTGGAATAAAACCCTTTTACAGTATTGATACTTAAAAAAAATTCTGTCTCGAAAATTAGAGTCACTGAACATAATCTCGTTCAACATTTTGAAATACATGTTACTCAACAGGAAAGACATTCTTTATAAGTATTGCATATTTTCGGTTTGTTTTTATTTTGTTGTTGTTGTTTTTTTAGGGGTCGGGGCAATCTTTGCTAAAATCAGAATGACCTTGATATTAACGAATACAAAATACAGAACATGGCGACATTGATGAAAGCATATGGCATAAATGTTAAGGTAAAATGTCAAGTATAATGTTGACATCAATATATATATATATATATATATATATATATATATATATATATATATATATATATATATATATATATATATATACACACATACCCATACAGTGAAACCATATTGTAAGACCACCTCGCATAAAGGACCACCTAACTTTTTTTTAATTTTTGTGAGAACGTTTGCCAGTATACATGCAGAAGACCGGTGGTCTCTACCCGGGTACATTGTAACCGGGTTCTTTACATTGTAACCGGGTTCTTTACATTGTAACCGGGTTTTTTACATTGTAGCCGGGTTCTTTACATTGTAACCGCGTTCTTTACATTGTAACCGGATCCTTTACATTGTAACCGGGTTCTTTACATTGTAACCGGGTTCTTTACATTGTAACCGGGTTCTTTACATTGTAACCGGATCCTTTACATTGTAACCGGGTTCTGTACATTGTAACCGGGTTCTGTACATTGTAACCGGGTTCTGTACATTGTAACCGGGTTCTTTACATTGTAACCGGGTTCTGTACATTGTAACCGGGTTCTGTACATTGTAACCGGGTTCTGTACATTGTAACCGGGTTTTCTCCTCTACCATTAAAAACTGACCGCCACCGTATAACTGAAAAATTGTTGAATGTCGCTTTTAAATAACACTGTTTTTTGATTGGTTACATCAAATCTAAGATAAAAGTACTCTGTCTTTTGATTGGTTACCTCAAATCTAAGATAAAAATACTTGTCTCTTGTTAGGTTAGTTAATTGTAATAGTCAAGAATCTTTCACTCATGTGGAGACGTCACCAAATGAGGAACTTCAAAGTTTGACCTATGCTCGGCACTTACGGTCATTGAACAGTGAGGGTTTTTTAACATGCCGACACCTACTGTGTGTGACACGGGGCCTCGTTTTTGACTCTCAGAATCCGACCTGTTGCCGACTGGACTCGGACTCACGATCTAACGATCAAGAGCCAGGCCGGTTCCTGTCTCTTCAAAATGCGTTACTAAGTATTGGCTAAATCAAGACTTTCACATTAGAGACTACCTTGCCAAACAGTCCAGCTTTAGTCAGTCATTTAGGTGGTCTTAATAGCAAGGTTCCACTGTATACCGTTGAAGTCCCAGAATCGTATACATATATAAAATAGCCATGGCAACTGTACCATGGACGTCGGATTTTATTTCGTTAAAAAACATTAATATTTTGTGTCAAGCTATACAAGAATAGACTGTCCCTGTCTGTGATCAAATGAGTCAGGTATGAGTCAACTTTGAGCCCGAGTCACTTGCTTTTGAGGCGAAGGTTCAGACAACCGAGTTAACGAGAAAAATGTAACAGAGAACTAGGCTTGAAACCATAAAACTTAAGAATTACATAAATCTAAAAATTTAACTCAACTTTGACAAATCCTGAAATGTGATTGGCTTAACTTAACAGGCCAATTTGAGAATATCCTAAGGCTTGAGTAACTTCTGCAGTTTTATGGCGTTGGACCTTATTAAAAACGCCAACATTAGTAATGGTTATTAGGTTTAAAAGTTGCAAGCGTGTTTAAGATATAGATTAATGACACTGGATTCCGAATGTATCAATTTGTGAACTTTATATTATTTTGTACACAGAATTCACTAAGTCTTTATAGCTTCATATTCTAGATAACTTGATATTATGAACTCGATATGTTAAGTTTCAATATTTCTATCATATGAACTTTTTTTCTACAATTATATCATTACAAAATGTATTATACATTTGATATTATCAAACAATATAGAAGGCGATATAAGTTATATTTACCTCGCTCTACCCCGTCAGTAACAGGAACACGGACCAGCGTCAAGAAAAGAAATACACCAATTGTTTCCGGTGATAGTATCGCCATCTTAGGAGACAAATTGGAGAAATATCTTCCGTGTTTAGACCATTTCCCTTGTTTTATTTAACCCCTTTCAACATTCTCCTGTACATTGTACATATGTTTTTTAAATTTAAGAACGGAATAATTAATCTTAATACACTTTGAATAAACATTATATATGTCTATAGGTTAATCATTGATCACAAGTTGAGTTGTTTCAAACATTTTGAAATGATTCCAACAAATTAATCCCAGCTTTCATTAGGAATTTTAAAGAGCTATTGTGTTGTAAAAGAATTGAAAGTAGGAACAAATCCAAGAAAATTTAAATTTCTAAAACGTCAATTAGAAAGAGGTTAATAATTGATATTAAAGTTTTGATGATGATGATGATGATGATGATGATATAAATTAAATCAAAAAACAAAAAATAAACCTCATTATTCTAATCCAATGTAAAACAATTTGACGCTTACCATACACCCATTCCTTCCTATAAATATATAAAACTGACGATAAACAAAATCCGCGTAAAATTAACAAAAAATAACATTTGGTCTGTGTAAAAATCACATTCATTTCATATTAGATCTAGGGAGAAAACAGAGATCTGATAAATCAATTTAATTTTCATTTTGATGATTTCATTAGAAATAAAATGAAAATTGAGTAATTGAAAAGTATGAAACGTCTTGGTATAAATTAAATAATAGTATTCTCATATTTGACAGCGAATTTAACCATTATTCCTTGTATAGCGCCATTTCTTTCTTTCTCGGAAACAGGCGGATATCGCGATACGTCACGTGAACGTCGTCCGGGGTGATGTTGCCAAGTCGCCAGTACCGAGTGACATCAATTGTTCTAATCACGTGACTGTACTGTATCCCTGTTAGATGACAACGGCTGACCAGAAGTTCAGTCGTGATAGTACATGAATATATCAATTTATCATGGATTTTTGGGGATCCACAATGGATCAAAATAGATATAGGCGGAGATATGCCGAGGAATGTTCCCTAAAACCAAACTCTGTCAGTGACACTGAGAATTTCCCAACTTATTTTGAGTCCGACGATTCATCTTCTCTCATGGTAAGCAGTTTTCTTCTGTGGCGGATCTATACTATGCTACTGGGCCGGGGTTATAAAGAAATTTAAGGTATAAGGCCCGTTTTAATAAAGAGTGTGAGTGTATTTTTTATTACCGTATTTATCTATTTATTTTTTTTTTTTTTTGCAAGTCGTAATTTTGAAAATATAACAAAATTTGTCGAAAGTCGTTAATTTCTAAAATTTTTAGATCTATATTAAATGTAAAATATAATTATCTTTTAAATACGTTCGTAACAAAATTTAATTTTTACTTCCTAAATTGTTCCCCGTATAATGCTTCCCCTCTAAAAACTAATGCCCCTCCAATCCTGTATAGTGAGGTTTCTCCGGCCATGATTGGAAAGGAGGTCCATTAAGTGAGATTTTCCGTTTTATATCAAAATTGCTTCCAGGTTTTTTAAAAAATGTTTTGAATTCCATGGTAATCGAAAAACTTCTGTTAATTACAAATTTTGTGTTCATTATTTTCCTTTTTTGACAATTTATTATGAAATGATTTCAGTGTGGTCGATTGGACCTCTGTTGCTAAGTGGTTTGAGCATCTCAAGGAGCCCCTCACCTCGAGTCAGCGAGGGTTCGAGTCCGATGCATTATACCATAATCGGGTTTCTTTCTTTCGGTCGCATGTAATAGCTACTTTGGGGTGATCTCGAGTTTGAATCTACTCTCTACAAAGCAATACCGACTTTTTCCAACGCAAAGTTGTCAATGCATCAATTTGCCTTAAATTTACGTATTGAAATTCATTTTAAGCCTCCTCCTTAATACTGGCATATCAGAGAGTAAAAAATATGATAACAGATCAAGAAGCTGTTATGTGCGCATACTACTTTTACGTGCGCATACATGTATCAAGTTCTGACTTTTTATTTAACAGGGATTTTACCAAAAAGTCATAACATGAATTCTCGACTTTTCGCCCCGAAAATTCGCTAATTAACGAATTTACGACTTTTCGCCTCGCCATTCGAAAAGTTGCTAATTCTGTGATGATTTGTAAGTTGGTCCTGTGGCTTTTGCTGCTGCTTTTCTGTATACTGAATATGTAAATAAGCTTCGACTCGCATTCAAACTCTTAGGCTATTCCTCACCTAAGAGGCAATATTATATTCTCTTGTCCGCCACAGGGCTTGGCACAATATTTAAATTATCATTTTTAAATAGTGTGGATGCCACTTTATTGTTTTGGCTAGAATATGACACTTCTATCTACAGCAACTCTCACCTCTGTTGAGCACCGAACTTTGCGACGCTATAAGCTTAATCTTGTTATGTGGTGGAGTTTGCTAATTTGCTACAGACGGATGACACACTAGACTGACGAGTTCTATTGTCCGACTCACATAAGATGGCGGGGCAAAGTAACCTTTTGATTATCATACGGATTATTCTACTATGACAAGCTGCACGGGAAACATTTTTTCCTCGATGGATACACTCTTATGTATGTAGTACTAGAACTAGTAGTAGTAGTAGTAGTAGTAATCGTCGTCGGCGTCGGCGTCGTCATCGTCATCGTCGCAGCAGTAGCAGTAGCAGTAGTAATCTTCGTCGTCGTCGTCGTCGCCGCCGCCGCCACCGCAGCAGCAGCAGCAGTAGTAATAGTAGTAGTAGTAGTAGTAGCAGCAGCAGTAGCAGTAGTAGTAGTAGTAGCAGCAGCAGCAGTAGCAGTAGCAGTAGTAGCAGTAGTAGTAGTAGTTTTATTGTATGTTTTGTTTCGTTTGTAGGCTGAAGCACCATACAGCACATATGCCCAGAGAATGCCGTGGTTTCTGACGCCAGCATTACCGGATAATAGGACACACTTTCTTATATGTTCATCGGAAGGTCTCCATTTACTGCAGGACAAACCAAAGTCTCCGCTGTGGTGGAAAAGGCTAGCATCAAATTCGGAACCTTTGTTTCAACATATGTCGAGTCTGCTATTATCGACATCCTGTCTGGATAAATTTGGCGTTTCGACACCTTACAGCCCAGTACCACCATATATACAGACTGGAATGTTTTTTGCAGTCAACGAAAACACGTCTACAAAGGACATTGGCTCCGAAGTAAAACCATGTGACTTCAACAATCTTGGTGTTCAAAAAATACTGAAGACAGAAACTGGAACTCAGACTGATTCGTGGCATTATTGCGATTTCAGAGAAGAGTTTGTCCACGAGACATCCGACATTTGTACTCCAATTTCTGCTGGCGATTTCTGCTTTCCGAGAGAGGAGACAAGAGAAATGAGTACAAAAGCAGGAAATTCTTGTTCTGTAGAAACATCATCTTTTGATGATGCAGAAAAAGACAGCTTCGCAGGTTATTTTGTACCCCCGCCTAATCACCAACTAACCATTAATTTAACCATCTCTAGTACTCAATCTGGCCTCGGGGACACTGTTGGTGGTGACATCTTACACCTCACTGTAAATACTCCTATTGGTATGACAAATGAAGGAGTAAGATCAATTGAACTTGTCATTTCAGGAACGGATGCAAAGGTCATAGAAACAATTATACAGAACGCTTTAGCGCATAGCAACACACAATCACACAGCAGAGATTTCGTGTCCAAAATGGGTCATGTGCCAGCTTTTCATGACTACAAGCCAGACATGTTCATGGGTGACAGTACTTCACAAAACAGATCTAAGCCGCCGGAAGGTACATCCAGAGAAAACGAACTTAATTTCGGGTCAATGGCTAAGGATGCGCATTGTCAAACACCAGTATCTGTGTACTCATGGACATCGGATAGCCATAGCGACAACAAAGAAACTCTGGAACAGACCAGCTCTGGTGTCATCCTACCGGAATCGGAGTCTGTGGGACTGCAAAATTCTGAACAGGAAAGAAGTGAATCTTTTACTTCTTACAAATCCTTGGCTCCAGAAAATCTAAGAACATACCGCTTTTTCTCGGAAAATATTTTCAAGTCAGGACAAAATACATCCGATGACTTTAACCACTTGTCAATTTCGCCGTTCGCTACAGCGGGGTATGACAACCAAAACCAAGTCCCCTGGTCTCTGGTTGGCACCAAGGTAACATTTTTAACAGCTGACGACGTCGAACCCGTCTACGACGACGATTTCAAACAAACAATTGTTGGTCGAGGGTCGTATGGAACTGTATTTCTTGGGAGTTTTGTGGAAGACGAAAACCAAATAGTGGCCATCAAAAAATTTCATACGAAGCAAGAGATGTCCATCACACTACATGAGGTAAAGATTCTTCTTTCCCTGAAAGACACAGGCTATGTGGCTTATTGTTTTGGAGTTTGGCCACTGCCAGCAGATCCTCTTAATTTATGTATAGTAATGGAATTCTTCGGACAAGGAAAAACTGTACAGAAATGGATGAAAGAAACCCCAAATAAATTGTCACCTCGACGTTGGGTTGAAATTTGTAAACAGGTATTTTGTGGGCTGAAGAGAATACATAAAAAACACATTCTTATCAACGACATCAAATCTGATAATATTTTGCTACAGGTTGAAGATAAGGGTCTGCCAAGAATAAAATTCATTGATTTTGGACTTGCTTCCTTTAGGTCTGGTATCAGATACGATCCACAAAACATATCAAAGCATACGTGCCATTTCCTCGCTCCAGAAGTTTGTGAGGGCAGTCGAACATCAGTAGCCTCCGATATCTACAGTGCGGGCTATCTGCTGGAGGAGATATGCTTTTCTGCGAATTTGTATTGTCTGAAAGATATTGCATATGCAACAACAAGGACAGACCCTCGCAAAAGGCTTTCAATCGAGCAGGTTATTATTATGATTGAAAGATTATCGTTTATTAATTTGGATGCATCAGATAGAAGCCAGGAAACATCATCAAATGTCTGCCCAAAGAACTGGAAATCTGAACGACAGAATGAATTGATGAAACCTGTGTGGTGGTCAGGAAAATATATAAACACCGTTAAACAACCAGACGTCCGGAATAAATCCGTCGATATTGCTTTGCCATTGATGAAAATGATGGCCAATGCGGGATTTTCTTACAGAATTGAAAATGTCAAATTCAGTGGTGATATACAATTAGGCCCATCCCCATTTGCTCTTTGTGGATATGAGGGCAAAACAGGTATACCAGACTGTTTAGCAGATGTATCGGTTTCTGTTTTAGACAGGGATGAAATTATATTGGCAAAATCCGAAGACACCAGTCGCATCACACTTGGTAAAGGATCCTTTGGCTTTGTCTACTTGGCCTATATGAAAGAGAAACAGCTCGCCATCAAAGATTTTGACCGCGATCAGGTCACTACGGAGGATATCAAAATGGAGGCCAAAATACAAAAGTACCTTTTCAACACAGGCTTTGTACCCAAAGTATTTGGCTTCATTTACGGTGACCTTGGTCCGGGTGACCTGAACATTGTCCAGGAGTGTGTTGGAAACGGATGCACCTTACAGCGAGTCCTTGATTCTCCGCCACAACATTTTACCTGCAAAATATGGTTGGAAATTGCCACACAACTGGTTCATGGAATGAAACTAATACACGAAAAACGTGTACTTATTAATGATGTAAAAAGCGACAATATATTGTTAGATCTTAAAGAAAATCCAATCTGCATAAAATACATAGATTTCGGACTAGCCACATACAGAATGCCATACATATTCAGAAACTCTCAATATTTGGAAAATTTTCTATATTTGGCACCGGAAGTAAGAAAAGGATACAACACCTCTCCACTTTCTGACATATACAGCCTTGGTTACATTTTGGGTTACATAGGGTATGTAGCGGGAATACAAGGGTTATCAGAAATAGCGTATTTGTGTCAAAAGGAGAACCCAGACCAGCGCCCATTGATCAGTACAGTATTTAATTTGATCCGTGGTCTACAAGATGAGTATGAATTTCTGTCTCCTAGGTAAAGAAAGGATCTTGACTTTCATGTGTAATCATCATACTGCCGTTGTCTGTCAGATATCAATTGAATCATTTTGGTACACAAGAAAGCAACCGCATACCTCTTCCGTACTAAGGGTCACAACCTCATCACGTGATGTATTGTGCTGTGTGTTACAAATGAAACTGTATCTTGCAGAAGATTCTGTTTAAATTTGTTTTAGATAATGAAACTGATATGTCAATTAACCGAAATTTAGTCAAGATACCAGTGAAATAGATAGGATACTGGTAGCGAATAGTCTTCGTATAAAACGTAAAGTCAAAAGTGCATCGAGGAATCCCGTGTTTATTCTGGAGAGAGAGGAAACAATCGATATCCATGTCCTATTCCGGGTACACTGTGGAGGAAAATGAAAAGGCATTCATCGGATTTTTTTTAATATTTGGGAAATGCATTAGAACATATTTGTACAATTGCATATCTAACAAACATATTTATGTAAACACGTATTGTGCATGAGAATAACTGTTGTAAACGTCACATTATACCGATTATTGTAATTTTATACAGGGATTCGTATCAAATGGTCTCTGTCTCACCGAAATAGACATGAACTAATGTTGAGAACCAAGGACAACATCTCCATGTCGCTCTGGATAAGAGATGAAGATGTTTAATTTGTATTTCACCGAGAAGTGAAGAGATTATAATTGTGTTACCTTAGTTTTCAGTAATATCACGGCCTTTTGATTATTATGTTCTAAGTTCACTCATGGCTACTATACCCACCAATTTTACATTATTCAACCTGGTCTAATGAGTTTATCATTAACATTGTACATAGTCTTTTGTGGATTTAAGTTTGTCTGTCGTCTGCCTTCCGTCGACTGTCCGTTATCGCCAGGGCGCCCTGTGAGGACGAAACCTCTGCGTCCCAACAACAGTCAAACTTTGCACATACCTTCTTCTTCTTCCGCCAATAATTTGCAAGGCTACTACTGGGGCATTATCGCACATGAAGATGAAAGGAAATCTAAGCTCTTGTAATTGTAATGACCAGCAACTCCTTCGAATGGAAAATTATTATGTTTTGGGTTATATAGATTATTCTCGTAGAACATCGAACTGAAATTGACAACTCTTACACATGTATATGAAAGCTTCCTAACTCGGTATGATTTAAGTTACTAGTCAATGTTAATTATCATGTCATATTCCAGGATAGGAAAAAGATTGCATTTCATTTTATAGCAATGGACTGTTTAACGATGTATCTTGACATAAGTTTCTCTACCAAAATATGGTGAAACAGTATGCCGTTTAGAATGGAATAGGTTCAAGTTTATGTAGAACACATCAGACAGGCCCGTCGGAACGGAATTCATATTGGTGTGTGTTTGTGGGAAGGATGGGGTGGGGCAACAGAAAATGATAGTTTTAGGTCTATATATAAACTATGTGGTTAATAACAAAACAATTTGGAATATGCACTGTAACATTGTTTGAGAGGGCTTCAGGGGCGGTTAGAGATCAGTTTTTAATTAGATTGCTTTTCTTTCAGCAGCTGTTGTTAAAGAATTTTGTTTGTTCTGGTTTTCATTTGATTTTGATTTGATTTTGTGTAAAATATATTTACTACACCCTTGGCAAAAAGTTTTACACAGTCATGACGGGAAGCTAGTTTGTATTAAATGTGCATGTTAACAGGGCATTGTATCTAAAGTAATTATTAGGCCTATACTCAACTCGATTCGTACAAAATATATCGCATAGGCGTCGGAACCGGGGGGGGGGGGGGCTAGGGGGGGCTTAGCCCTCCCCCACTTTTTTTGCAAAGATAGACATAGGTGTTAAAAATTGGGGCTTAGCCCCAGACGTTCTGGCGTGTGTATGTGTTTTAAGTTGGTTTAGCCCCCCCCCCCCACTTTCAATTTGCTTCCGACGCCGATGTATCGAATTAATGGGGGACCAAGATATCTTTCAGGGGAGATAATAATGATGAAAATCGAGTCATGTAAAACTGTTTCCCATTACATTACTGGCGAGGAAGCTTTCGTATACATGTGTAGGATATTCATGTACTTTGGCATATAAGTTTTAATATACATCTCGGTTTTGTTTATGTATCGAAATATCATTCTCGAAAATGCCTGCGTATATACAATTTCGTTAGTGATCGGCCTATGTGAAATTGAAAAAAAAAAACTTAAATGGTTTTGAAAGGAGGCATATGTCAATAACATGCCTGTTTAACCAGAATTGTATAGATTTTTAGAAGTTTTACACAGAATTAAAATGCTATGTTTACAATGCATACGAAAGATTGTCTTTTTAAAAAAATATAATCTTCAGAAACCATTGAACACACGTAAGTTTTAACCAAATGTACACACTCTCCATGTAATTTTTTAATGTTTTATAGATTCAAGTTTGTTTAAAATATTATGGCGCAAAGTGGAGTCTGATATTTGAATCAGGAGTTTTACATAGATGCATATAGGAAAAATTAACTACTTAATAAAGTAACGCAACGTAACGTAACGTTTTTAGTAGAAACGTTATCACATATTGTCAGATTAAATGATGACGTCATGATGGGGTGTGCAATATTTATAAATATAAGCTCATCCCATTACTCCAGAGTTGTACTTGAAGATATACCAGTAAATTTTAAAATAGCGTAATTATTTTTAATATATCTTATAAATATTGAATCAGTTTTAGTTTATTAGTTTGAATGTCAATAGGAATCATTTACAAATGAAATGACTTTTATAGTTCATCAGTTATTAAACATGTTTGCGATTTCTGGGGATTTTTTTCAGATTCAAATTGATACACTTTTTGCAAATACTTTTAAAGTCAAAACATGTGTTATTGGTGTAGAAATAACATCCCTTACTTAGCATTGCCCCATCATCGAAGCACAGGGTACAAAGTTGTACTCAATGAATACATTTTAGGTGTACGAAAGAAAAAATCAGCGGAATAATATATCTGTGTCTGTCTTTTTATTTTTTTTTGGAGGGGGGGGGGGTTCAGTTATTTGAACATTGTTAATCGAGTGTGTAATCGAGCAGTATTCAAACATCAGCATCATCATCAGCATCATCATCATCTGTTTAATTCAAACACGTATACAAGTTTTCGTTCATCATCATCATCATCATCACCATCATTTGTTAAATCGTATATTTATTAATATATTTCACTATTTTCTTTTGTAAGAAAAAAAATACAAAACAAGAAAAACGCAAAACAAACAAAAAACATTGTTTATCTAATTAGGTCAATTTAAATTTACAAGTTCCCAAAAGTACAGTTTTAAACATTCTAGTCAATCAGAACATATTGTTCTTTGATTTTTCATTTTCCCCTGGAAATTTACCTCCACTATGTCATGTTTCGTCATGTTAAAATATATATATTGTAAAATCTGTGTTTTGTTGTTGTTGTTGTTGTTGTTGTTGTTTTTCAAGGTGCAGATTTGTAACATACAGTCATAATCTATTAATGATGAAAATAAAGATGAGAGCTCTGTGGTTACATTTGACGAGCAACATTTAATAGTGATTTTGGGAAATATGGGGAAAAAAATGAAAATTGCAATTTGCAACAATTTTTACTGACACTGCAGTACTATAGATAAAATTACATTTTAAACATAAAACACCAAGTTATAAGTTTGTTTTTAAAAAACTAAAATAACCAATAAGATATCTGTCTGAAATTTGTCCAACTATTCCCCGACAAGCTACAGTAAAATTTTGTATTCAGTCATATTGACCTAAAAAAACAATACATAAGTACTTAAATGTACCTGTTTTCAAAATCCTTTCGACTTAAATTTATAAGCAATATATGTATAAGAATTCTGTTTAGCAAATAAAGTTTAAACTAAAAAAAAAAAAGAAATACGGAAGAATAAAGTTTAAACTAAAAACAAACAAGAGAAATACGGGTTTTAAAAACTTTATAAATGCATGACAAAAACTGGAGTTTGACAATACACGTAAACGTATTGGTTATTGACAATATATATAATTATATATAGAGAAAAAGAACCCTATACAATCTTATCGTTGTGATGTAAAAAAAAAGTGAAAAAAATATAACCGTCCCTGGGTGGGCTCGAACCACCAACCTTTCGGTTAACAGCCGAACGCGCTAACCGATTGCGCCACAGAGACTTCGATGTTGAAATCGTAGTTGTGGACTACCATATTAGAAAGAGATTGATAAGGTCTATTAATTCTTAAGTTAAAAATCAGATTTCTGTGAAATTTTATTTATCTTTGGTGTTAACACCAATTTATATGCATTTGACGACGTCCTATCACTCTTGTTAGTATAAATACAATTTTTATAACGGATGGTGACGCCAATGCAAGTTCTAACGTTAGAATCTACTTAGTTTTGATCTAATCGCTTTATAAACAAATTTTATACATGGTAACTTTGTGTTATAAATATCAGTGTTGGTAGTATCAGCGATATATAACGCTTTTAACCTAATTTGAGCATGACATTTAAGGGAGTTTCAACATTGTGTCGTTATTGGCGGAATTCGATAGTAGACAAGAAAGATAACTCTTGCATCCTTATTCCTTCTACAATACCATCCCGTAAGTTAAAAACAAACGTCATTTTCCCATTACTTTCTATATTAAACGATTTTTTGTGAAATAATTATTCAATGACTTCATTTTAAGGACATTTTCTTAAAATTTTCAACAATTATATTTGAAATAATACTTTGTTCTTAGTAAATTACTCCAAGAAAATATGTGTTGTAAAGAAAATAAACAAATGTGTGTTACATACGAAAATTTCGGTGTCACAGAATTTTAGAAGAAACTACATGGATTAATTTGAAATTTAAAAAACTCATCAAGAAACATACCCAGGAGAATAATTCAATTTCAATAAAGACAATTTACATGAGAAAGTAATAGGAAACTTATTGCGCTGTACTGTACCATCTATCTATTTTACCTTATCTATCTAGTTATCTGTCTGTCTGTCTATCTATCTATCTATCTATCTATCTATCTGTCTGTCTGTCTGTCTGTCTGTCTGTCTGTCTATCTGTCTGTCTGTCTGTCTGTTTGTCTATCTGTCTGCCTGTTTGTTTATCTATTTGTTGGCGTTGATTCATTTTATGAAAATAGGGTATCGAATATCAAACTAAGAATGGCAAAATCCATCTTGAAGAAGTTTTTTTTTTCAAATATCTATATATAGCTCTTTAAATTTTAATCAGTGTACAGGCCCGAAACAGGGAAACACAGAGGGTGACTAAAAAGGTGAAATTCTGGTGTGATATGTCGATATGTGACCCCTCTGCATTGTATTGTATTATATTGTTTTGTATTGTACATGTAGGCTATTGTATTACATTAAATTGTATCGTATTATATTGTTTCGTATTGTATATGTATTGTATTACATTATATTGTATCGTATTGTATATGTATTGTATTACATTATATTGTATTGTATTGGTTCGTATTGTACATGCATTGTATTACATCATATTGTATCGTATTATATTGTTTCGTATTGTACATGTATTGTATTACATCATATTGTATCGTATTAAATTGTTTCGTATTGTAAATGCATTGTATTACATTATATTGTATCATATTACATTGTTTCGTATTGTACATGCATTGTATTACATTATATTGCATCGTATTATATTGTTTCGTATTGTACATGCATTGTATTACATTATATTGTATCATATTACATTGTTTCGTATTGTACATGCATTGTATTACATTATATTGTATCGTATTATATTGTTTCGTATTGTACATGCATTGTATTACATTATATTGCATTGTATTATGTCGTATCGGTGGCCTCCGTGGCTGAGTGGTTAGAGCATCGCACTTTGAAACATGAAGTCTCTCACTTCTGGTCAGCACAGGTTCGAGTCTCACTGGAACCTAAGCTGAATTTTGTGAGTAGGTTTGTCAGTTTACTTGCGGAGGGCCAGTGAGTCTCTTCCCGGGTACATTGTAAACAGGTTCTCTCCTCCACCAATAAAAACTAGCCGCCGCCATATAACTGACAAATTGTTAAATAAAGCTTAAAACACTATTCAAAATCAAAATTCAAATTACGTTGTATTGTATTGTACATGTATTGTATTGTATTGTACATGTATTGTATTGTATTGTACATGTATTGTATTGTACATGTATTGTATTGTACAGGTATTGTATTGTATTGTACATGTATTGTATTGTACATGTATTGTATTGTACATGTATTGTGTTGTATTGTACATGCATTGTATTGTACGTGTATCATGTTGTATTATACATGTATTGCATTGTACATATATTGTGTTGTATTGTATTGTACATGTATTGTATTGCACGTGTATTGTGTTGTATTGTATTGTACATGTATTGTATTATTGTACATGTAGCATGTTGTATTGTACATGTATTGTATTGTACATGTATTGTAGTTGCATTGTATTTTATTGTACATATGCCTTCTGGTTGTCTAAAAGTGAATAAACAGTACGGCATATTACAATGATCCGCCATTTAATCACAATCGTGGGTTTAATTATATCACCAAAAATTAAGACGCGTCATATTTACAATCTAACACTGCATCAGGATTTCTTTTTTTTTTTCTGTCTCCTTTCTTTTCAGTGCAAATTTAATAAGTTCTGCATCTAGGACACTGGATAGATTTTGAAGCAGTGTAAACATCGTGAGCCTGTTAAATTTTGTCGTATCACAGCAAAACTCATAAATTATTACGACCTGGAGCACTGGCGTTATCGCGTTAGTTAATCTACAGGTTTTGACAATAGTCACAACTTAATCGAGTATTGTTTTTTGTACTTTTTACCTACAAAATGTCTACAAGCATAAAATGTTATATATGTTAACGCAATCTCAACTAATTGAATTATTTTATGCCTCATTAAACAGATTTTATCATGCACGGGTCTTAAAACATATACTGTCGTAAAATAAGTTTAACTGATAAAGCATATTTTCACTTTTGTTTTCGCCGACATTTTCAACACGGACAATTTGAGTAATGTATTAATCTCAATATTTGGGAAATTGTCTATGATTCCATTAGTTATCTGTGCTGGCGATATACATAGGCCTACACCGTGAAAGGGTACATAAACTAGCCTGGGATCCTGGCCAACTGATGCTAACACTGCCCTAACTACGAAGGGTGATTGGGTCAGGAACCCAGACTATTGGTACATGTATACTCGTATGCATATATAGACAAATAATTTAGGCCTATAAATAAATGATTTGTTTATGCACATACGGAAAAAATATTCCAGGTTCCTGTACATACACAAGGCGCATTTGTCAGATAAATAATGCATAGGTGTAGAAATGAGGGACAGGATCCCACTTTTTCACAAGCAAATTACAAGCAAATTTTTTTTTATATTATCAACAAGTATTTTGAACGTCTGCTAAACATTTGACTTGAAATTTTATAAGTTCAGTTGTCATATTGAACTGTATGTGTCACATGATATATAATCATGGTAATTTAATCAATACTCAATTTCACAACACTCTGCTGATCGACTCCAGTTCTCATAAGTACACGTTCGAATCCTGGTCAAAGATCGGACAAGAAACTGTAAAACAGATAATAGCTTCGTCAAACTGTCATGTTGTAAATTTTTAAACATTCTGAGAGGGTGTAAATTCAAAATTTACAACGTGACAACTAGAGTTGGCATGTTATAAATTTGTCATGCTGTGGATTTTATACTTACACCCATCTAGTAAATTATAAATTTTACAACATGGCAACCCGTTGATTGTTATGTTAGTTTTAATAAGTAACAGATAAGTAGGCTATATCTAAATATCACAAGCCGGGTCAATGTTACAATAAGACCATAGCAAAAGTCCTTATTTTGTGTGCGGTCAGCTCTGTATCATCAAGTTACACAGATCTGTTCAAAACTTCTAGCCTGGGTAATATCGGTTTGTAAGAAGAAATGAGAATTTTATATTGATCTCTTTTGGACATACAAATTTTTAAAATGAAATGTATCAACTCGGACTCGTTAACTATAGGCATTTTCCTTGATTATCAAGAAATTAAATATAAAAGAGTTGTATAGTTTCTTAATGATCAATATTTAAATCTTTGATTAATTTCAGAATTACTGAAATTGGAAAAAGAACTGATGAATACTTGGTCAGTTTCGTTGATTTCAATTAGCTTTACCTGTCGTACGCAAATTACAACGGAAGTTATCTCCCATTTATCAACTCGTCTTTCAGCTAAGGGGCTTTATCAAAATTTCTTTCGAATTTAGATTTACTACATTCAATACATACATCGTCTCTTAATATATATTGTCTTCTGAGCAAAAATTATCATATTTTGAAATATATTAATAACACTGTGTAAGGAGGTATGACAATCTGTTTTGAAATCTATTCCCAAGTTTTGTATTGAAAAATAATTATCCGATATATAAAATAAATGATTTAAAATCAGCAAAGACATTATATAACACATATATATACACGCACGTACGTATTTTTGATAATAAAAAAAGGACATATTTGAATTTTAAAAAAATCGATTTATTGATATTTAAAAATATTCAATCATGAAATTCCCCACAGCCTGCATGTTGTTGTGGAATTAATTTCCTATTTCTTAATTTAATGATGTATATATAAAAAAAATTAAGAATAGGGAATAAATGCCACAAGGACTTCCCATAAGGTGGAAAATAGAGTAATATTGGTAATATGAAGGATTCAAATTCTGAGAGAGAGAGAGAGAGAGAGAGAGAGAGAGAGAGAGAGAGAGAGAGAGAGAGAGAGAGAGAGAGAGAGAGAGAGAGAGAGAGAGAGAGAGAGAGAGAGAGATTCATCTTACACCTTTAGCTGAATATATTTTATTACCCAATAGGTCAAGTGCGAGCTTTACAAGTTCAAAGATGTTATAGCACATTGATGCGCCCGAGTCCATTTCAAACAATGAGTAAATTGATTTTTGAAATTAACACTCGGACTCACGATCACCGAAAACTGTCAATCAATGCAATTACTACATCATGCTCCAATTATTGAATTATAACATCAATCGCTGTTGCGACAATCAAATTACAGGGGCGCCGACAGGGAAAAGACAGAGGGCGAGCAGACCACATTACCGCGCGAAATTAGGAGTTATTGTAATTTATAACTCAATAAAACTGTGAAAACGGGTACAAAAGTCGGTAATTAAGCCAGCGACATTGATATATTAAATTTGTTGCATATTATAGAAGTAAAAGAAATCTTAATTTTAACACATATATGAGGGAATTATCATCGAAATACATATGTTGGTATACGTAGCTACAGGACTTTCAACTCTTACCAGATATAACATAGACAAAGGGATGAGTCGGGTACTTGATACCCTCACAGGGACGTACAGGTGTGAGTGTAAAAGCTACGTTTCAACTGATTGACACTGAGATTGCCAATTTCATGTGACCAGAGGCTTAAGCGCATGATGGCGGTTAGGCTAGCAGAGACAATGTTGTAATTTTACATACACACACATGCAAGTGTTATATAAAAATTTTCAAAAGTAAGTATTATAAAGTCCATTATAACAACACACGTGCTAATTCATGCCTTTTCTAGCGAGGGCACTCTACATTTTCCATATTTATAAAATATCGAAATATCGATGTTGTCTTATGTTGCATGGTCGATTACTATAGACAATTTCTCAACTAGGGGCAGCGATAATATAAGCTTTATATAAAGCTGCTAGGAGTTACTGGACAAAAAATATGTCCATAGCCCATCTATATATATATAGATACACTGGTCATGTACACGAACAAACACACATGGCTTTATTTATTATTTATTTGTTATTGATTACCGTAAGTTTATACCTCATTGTAACAATTAAACAACAGTATTATAGATCGTAAATTCCAGGATATTTGTGGACCATTCAGCGATTTACAGTTCAGATTTTATGTCCGTGTCTCTGGTGGATCAGAAGGAGTGGGTTAAGTCAGAATGGAAGAGTTTCACCGGTGTGCTATATTTCGCCTCGAAAAAGGAAAAATGGCAATTGAACTATGGCAAATGGGAAGTTGACGATTTTTACAAGAATAAGCAAGCCATTCCATCGGGTTAAGGCTTGTGTTACGGAATCCCGTTTCGATCATTATAATGATAAAAAAAAACAACAACAACAACAAAAACACCGATCTGGGGATTGCATGACACAAGTGCCCGTGGGTTGAGACTTATATTTGTTGATTTATGCAATAAAGATGAAAACAAATAAATACAGAATCATACCCCAATAGGAATCCAACTCAGGATCCTTTTCTCATCAAACTTCTCATAGCACTTGGAAGAATATTTAGTATATGTTGGTTAAGACATTTTTGGGTAAAAACCAACAAATAGTGAAATGAAATGGAAAATTTAAATAGAAAAGGATTAATTAAAAACAGATAACTTACACAGTATCACTAATATTTTGTAAAATCAGTGTTTATCACTGTAGGAAATCATCTGCCTATTGAATCAAGGCCCCCGATACACCGTAAATCCGCCCTCTCTGTATATATATATATATATATATATATATATATATATATATATATATATATATATATATATATATATATATATATATATATATACATGAATGCTTGTAATGTCAAAAATTTTATTTTTTCCTCAAACCTATATCAATTTCAAAATATAATAAATACCCAAAAAATCCCGTATACGTGTCCATGAATATACGCCTTCATAGATTGTACTGTAGTATCAAACGTTTTACTTTTTCCTCAAACCTATATCGATTTAAAAAAACAACAACAAAAACATTATTTGACATTTTCCGTTTTGATTTTCAACTCATTACGACTAAATTGGGGATGCAGTAAGCATCCCGACAACAAACTGTACTTTTTTCACTTGAAAGAAAGATTTTGTGAAAGATTTTCCCCGTAAAATTCGATTAAAGGGCACTTTTGATTTCAAATGGAACTCTAAATTTGCTTTTATTTCCTCGCAGTATCGCATAGAGATAAATTTATAGGTAAGATAATTCTCTTTCGACATTTCTTGTATCTTAAAAGCGATAAACTTTTGTTTCATTCAAAACTTATCATTTATACGGTTGCAGGCAGTTTTATTTGATGGAAGAGGAATCTGTACTCTAATGTTATGTACAGTGAAATAATACACGCAAGTTAGGAATTTGCATCGGTATTCATATTTTGACATGCCCCCGGAGTGAAAATCCAATCTGTTGTCAATCAGCCACGCGAAGGCGGTGCTTGGTGACGTCACCGTAAAGGTAGCAGCAATGCGAACAAACACATCGAGACAGGAAAGTATACACAACTACTTGTAAAAAATGAATATTTTCAACGGATTTAGTACGAAAAACAGAAAGAAGACGAAATGTAGGTAAACCAAATGATTTCTACAAGTTTTAATTTGTGATTTCTGGATGAACAGGATATATTTGGTATACAGGTAAACAACGGGAAAAGAATGTGTACCTGTGAGTGATTAATGAATGCCGAACGAGGTAACGAGTTTTGAACACAATTGTGTGTCAATACAAATGTATGCAGAGGTGCGAAAGCCGAAAAGCAAAGACTGTAGATTTACTTCTGTCGCGAGAATCCACATTGAGCTACCGCTAAACCGTCTATCGGACCCTGATGTATAAAAAGGACGGATTAACGAAACATGATGAAGATTTGATACAAAAGTTTGGAAATGGATTTTTTCTCCAAAGTGACACAAAGTGGATAGTTGGTATGGAGAAAGATGTTACATTTTAAATGTTTTGAACTTTACGGTAGCCACAGAAAAATGGCTTTTAGGACATTATATCACATTATTTCATTAGTTTTATTACAGTTTTTAATAACATTTGCACAAGGGCAAGGCCCTGGGGATCGGGCTAATTTTTCAGTAGCAGAGGAACAGCCCAGTGGCACGTACGTTGGGACACTGCCAACACAAGCTTCATACACGTATAATTTTCGTGATGATCAGCCTTCATTTTCATTAGATGAAAATTCTGGTAGAATAACTACTGCTGCTGTAATAGACCGGGAGAACTTAAGTCAAAATCCTGTGAATTTCCTAGTAGTAGCCTCTCCCACAGGAGGCTCAGACCCCATACTAGCCATAGATGTCTACATCACGGTTCTTGATATCAATGACAACAACCCCACATTTCCAGATTCAGTTATAACAAAGACCATACGAGAAAATGCTAAAGTTGGAGACCTATTTCCCCTGCAAACGGCAACAGATTTGGATATTGGACCAAATGGCAATGTTACAAATTATCAAATTATAGCTCGTAATGATGACAACAAATTTAGAATTATCTATGATCCGAATAACTATGGAAATTATTTAATGTTGGAGCTTAGAGAAAAATTAGACCGCGAGGAAACAGACTCTTATCAATTAAATATATCCGTGCAGGATACAGGAAGTCCAGTCCGATTTGGGTATTTGGTAGTCAACATAAAAGTGGAGGACTACAACGACAACCCTCCGGTTTTCACTGTCAGTCAGTACACAGCCGTCATCAACGAGAGTTCACCAATCGGAAGTACTGTAATAAAAGTTGAGGCGTCAGACAGGGACATCGGTGAAAATGGGGAAATTTATTTCACATTGACAGATGACATGAAGCAGTTTGAAATTGACAGCAGAACAGGGGAAATTAAAACATTGAAAACACCTCTGTACTGTCATAGTATTTGTGAGAGATCCAGCACAATAAGCTGCCAACCTAACAGCTGTGTTTTAACATTGGCAGCTGTAGATGGCGGTAGTCCACCTCTTTCAGGTCGTGCTTATGTAACGATTAGTGTCCAAGATGAAAACGATCACGCTCCATTGATGAAAATTAGATATAATCCTGTATCGTCAAACAACTACTCGACAGTTAATGAGAATGCAAAAAATGGCAGTTTTGTGGCAGTGGTGTCGATAAGTGATAGTGACAGTGGGAAATATGGAAATATATCATCATTTAGTATTGTCGCAGGAAATGAACTAGGTCACTTCAGGGTATTGTCACAGTTACAGTACAAATATAATATCATTCAGGTAAACGGAGACAATGTTTTGGACAAGGAACGTAAGAGTATGTATAACTTGACTTTAAAAGCCGTAGACCAAGGTTCACCTCCGAAAAGTTCAACAACGAACTTAGTTGTCCTGATCAATGATGTCAATGACAACGCGCCAAAATTTAAACAACACAATGTTACAGTTTCACTCAGTGAGAACATTCCAGTTGGTAGCTTTGTTGCAAATTTAATGGCGACTGATGAAGATTCTGGCATAAATGCTGAGCTGACATATGAAATTTTTGGAAATACGGAAAACTGGTTTTTCATACATCCTAACACGGGACTTGTCACAACCAGGACTAAGTTGCACCTTAAAAACATTCCTGTGTATCAGGTAAACATGAATGTATCGGTCCACGATGGTGGCACGCCACCATTCTTTGATTTTGCGTCATTGACTGTAATCGTAAAAGATGAAAATGATATGGCACCAGATTTTGGTAAAGATAGCGTAAATGTGACACTGCCAGAAGGAGTTTCTCGTGGATATCAGGTTGTCCAAGCCACAGCTCAAGATGATGACTCGGGATACAACGGAACTTTGTCTTACGAATTTAATTCTGTCGTCACTGAAAAATACCAAGGAATGTTTAACATAGACTCTGTCACTGGTAGAGTAACTACGGCACTGGAATTGGACAGAGAAAAAGAGGATCGTTACACCTTATTTATTGTTGCCAAGGATATCGGTATTAGTCCACTGAGTTCAACGTTGACAGTTAATTTAATAGTGGAAGATAGAAATGATAACATCCCCTTTTTCTATCCCAAAGACTACCTTGCAAACGTTAAAGAAAATCAACCAATGGGAGCATCCGTTATTCAAGTAACAGCCATTGATGATGATCTGGGTGACAATGGCAAGATAAGTTATGAATTCGCTGGAAGTTACCCTGAATTTGCCATCAATGTAAATACTGGTTTAATCACAACAACTGGCTCTTTGAATAAGAAAGTTCAAAGTTCATACAACATTGAGGTTGCTTGTCTTGACACAAATATAGCCCATAAGGCACTTCGCAATGCAAAAGTGCAAGTGATGGTCATTTCGGAAAATGAAGTAGCACCAGTATTTCTTAATCTACCATACATTTTCTCTGTTGAAGAGGACAGTAGTTCCCGAACAGCAGTCACCGGTAGAACACTGGGAACAGTCAAGGCTCAAATTCCTAATGGTGGTTCACAGGTCCAATACACAATCACCGATGGCGATCCACACCAAGTATTTGAAATAGATTCCGTAACTGGTAAAATAACGACCAGGAATGTGGTAGACCGAGAGGAAGAGGCTGTATATAATCTATTGGTCGTGGCCAAGGGCGGAGCAATGTTTAGTAGCGCTGAAGTGAAAATTATGGTAACTGATGTTAACGACAATACTCCGAAATTTCCCAAAAGTTCAATGGAGGCCATCATATACGAAAACTTGCCTGTCGGACATGATGTATACAATGCCTATGCAAAGGACCTGGACAGTGGTATGAATGCGATGCTGTCGTACAAGCTTCAGTCATCCTCAGATCTGTTTGCAATTAATACAACAACTGGAACAATATATCTAACGAAGCCATATGACATTAACAGTGGAACTTCATTTACGGTCATTGTGACAGCCACCGATTCAGGCAATCCACCGTTGACTGCTACAGGACAAGTTAAAATTAAAGTGCTTGACGTCAATGATCATACACCGGTCTTCCCGAAACAAAATTACGAAGTTACTCTCAATGAGTCTATTCCTGTGAATGACATATTTTACACTTTAACAGCAACAGATGTCGATGAGGGAAAAAACAGTCTGATACGGTATACTATAGTACGCGGAAATGAGGACAAACATTTTGGAATATTCCCGAACGGGAAATTGTACGTTGCCAAAGATCTAGACAGAGAGACTAGAGACTTGTACAAGTTAACAATTAGGGCCGAAGATCAGGGACAGCCAAGCCGTAGTTCTAAGGCTAATGTGACGATTCAGATTCTGGATTCTAACGATAACCGTCCCTTATTCGTGAATACATCCTACAGCTTCTATGTTACTGAAAACTTGCCCGCTGGACAGAAAATAGGTGCTATAAGTGCAAGAGATGCAGATTTTGGTCGAAATGCGGAGCTGACCTACTTCTTGGATGGAAATGAAAATAATTTTACCATTGATGTTCAAACTGGCGAACTGTCTACCCTCAGAAGTTTTGATCGCGAGGCCCTGAAGAAAGAGACAGGGATTTCGTACTATCAGTTTGACGCTTTCGTATCGGATAATGGAATACAAAGACAACAAGACAAGGCAACAGTCACCGTCCATATCTTGGATCAAAACGATAATCCTCCTGTATTTACCAAGGCGGTATATACAACAGACATACAAGAGGATGCTGCAGTATTTTCCCATGTGATAAAAGTTAAAGCCATTGACCTGGATTTGAACGAAAATGCAGCATTGACGTATAGTATTATCGGTGGGAATGAGGATGATAAGTTTGAGATTAATTCAGAAAACGGCCAGATAAGCCTGAAGGATGGTATTGACAAAGAAATCTTGGATAATTATAGTTTGATTGTCACAGCTTCAGACACAGGGAGAAACAAACGATACACCACAACAGCAACAGTACTTATATCTGTCAGTGATATAAACGACAATGCGCCTCAGTTTGCACAAACTGTTTACGACGTTTTGATTCCTGAAGACACAAAGATCGGGGAAATCTTGGCACAATTTTCTGCAACAGATATCGATTTAGGAATCAACGGGGAAATTTGGTACTCTCTTAATGGGTCGGAAAATGATGGAACATTTACTGTGGACAGCCTTAGTGGTAAACTATGCCTCGCCAAAGGTCTTGATCATGAACGGAAGAAGTTGTACCAGTTAAAAGTCATAGCATCAGACAAAGGGAAGTCACCACAATTGTCATCCGAGGCAACACTGAAAGTGAGAGTGTCGGATGTGAACGACAATGCCCCACGATTTGTAAATGTATCGTCAGTAATTAACGTGCGAGAGGATACAATTTTGTATTCACCTATAGCCACAATCAGCGCTGTAGATTCAGACTCCAATCAAAATGGAAAGATTGTTTACTCGATAATCAATCAGGATCCACCTGGAGTGGCCTTTTACATTAATCCAAATGATGGCCGTTTACGTGTTGAGGCTGTTCTTGATAGAGAAATAACTCCGTTTTATTATTTGACCATCGTAGCCTCAGATATGGCTGACTATCCAAGTAACAAATCCTCTGAAAAACTTGTTACCATTAAGATTGTCGATGTGAACGACAATGCCCCATATTTCGTGTCGGCCAATGCGGTGATTGTGCCATATCCCACAACCAAAGGTCAGATTGGTCAAGTCCGTGCAAAAGACAAAGACATTGGCAACAATGCCAATGTAATTTATCAGCTGGTCAGCGGCAATAACAATGCATTCGATTTAGAGAGTGCTTCAGGAAATCTATACCTAACACAAGATTTATCTTCTAGTCCAACTACATACTCCCTAAAGGTTCGCGCAACTGATCAGGGACAGGGAAATCCAAAATCCTCGGAGATGGGGATCACTGTTATTTTGTTACCAAGTCCCCAAAATGGCCCCGCATTCACCAAATCGCGTTATGATGGAAAAACAACGGAAAATGTAGCTGATGGAACAACAATATTACAAGTGGTAACTGATTCGGCAGCAAATTCTAAATTTTATATTGTGGGAATTACATCAACGAGTGATTCTGTGGGTCGACCATTCAAGATTGATGAAGATACTGGTATGATCTCGACTAATGGCATTTTGGATCGTGAAGTGGTTGGCAGTGTGGTTAACCTGACTGTGTGTGCCATCAACAGGCAATCAACGACTCCCAAAGCATCTCTGACACAGGTAGGTGATAGAGTAAAATCCATGTACATGTAACCTGGCGGGGCGGTGTCTGGTGAACTCTTTGTTGACCTGGACAAATTTAAAGTCTATTAGGTAATACATTAAAACAACACTGGAAAGTGTAATCATTCCTACAAAAGTCTGGTCATCCAGTTGGTAATAAAATGCTTTTTCTGTGAAGCTTGTCTTAACAAAAAGTGAGTAAAATTAACCGTATGATCATAAAAGGTAATTCCACCCCGCCAAGTTATGTGAGTCGGACAATGCATGTATATTTCTCATGCGTACATTTCCAAATATATATATAAATACACAATGTACATCACACCAAGTTTGTTCAAAATGTTCATTTGTTGAACATATCATACAGAGCCGGCCTGGCTCAGTCGGTAGCGCGCTCGACTCTGGATCGTGAGGTCGTGAGTTCGAGTCCCGCCGGCGACAGGTTGGTTTCCTGTCTTTCGGATGAGACAGTAAAAACTGGAGGTCCCGTGTCACAGTAGGTGTCGGCACGTTAAAGAACCCTCACTGCTCAATGGCCGTAAGTGCCGAGCATAGGCCAAAATTTGAAGCCCTTCACCGGCATTTGGTGACGTCTCCATATGAGTGAAATATTCTTGAGTGGGACGTTAAACAACAATAAACAAACAAACATATCATACATGTGACAATTCCATGTGTCAGTACACAAACTTATATGGTAGCACAGTAAGAACCTGTCCAGAAAGACCACCCTTACTACCACTGAAATGTGGTCTCTTAAGACAGGTGGTCTCTCTAAAGCAGCTTTATTTAAAGAGTTATTTAACTATTTAGGGTTTATTTAACCAAGGGGTTTTCAGAATGGTGACTCTGTAGACAGGTGGTTTTTGATAAGAGTGGTCTATCAAGACAGGTTTTACTGTATTACTGTGATCAATCATAACATACACGTAAACTAATCACATTTCATCATGACATACATATATAATCATGTACATTCCAGGAAGAATACAGGTACATTGTACTAGTAGTAAGCTATTTTAGTTTTCACTTTGGGTACATGTACTTTCTTGTGATTAATCTCAAATGATTCACATTTTTATCTCAGATGAATTGAAAAGAAAAAACTTTGGAGAGTTTGCATTGTAATAAAAAAGAAAGTACGTTGTATTATGCTGCGAGTTTATTGATTCACCTATCATATTCAATTTTTCATTGTATAGTACAAGATTGAATTAAACATAGCAGGTTTAGTACATGTAGTGTAGAGATTTAAATAACGCTAGTAAAAAAAATGTGACTAGAAATTTTCAGAAATTGATTTTGTAGTCTAGGTGAAAATTAAAGCAACTGTCGTAAACTGGGTGTTTCCAACAGAAGGTAAAGTAACACCTTTCAAAAGGGAAAACAAAAATCTTTAAAAGACATAAAAATTCATTTAATGTGATGTTGGTTAAAAGTGACAATTGCTCTTAAAAATTTTTGTCTTTTTGCATGTGGTGCTGAAACAGGTTTTGTGACTGTTTAAGAGAATACACAATGATTCATTTTGTATTTTAGAGAATGAAAGATCTTTTTGTTAGGAAAGAGAGTGGATATAATTCTGTAGTTCATGTTTAATGGAATTTCTGGTCGTTTGTTTCACTTTGTTTGGATCTTGCTTGTACACTTTAACAGTTGTTCTCACTCCTTCTGATATATTTGTACTAATTATTATACATGTAACATACATACACACATCTATACATTGTATAACTATATAATACAATATGGACAATAAATAATGTACAATGTACATTGCAATCAGCTAAGTAGAATGTGTGTACATACACACATATAACACACACACACATAACACACACACATATATAACACACACACACACACACACACACACACATATATATATATATATATATATATATATATATATGTGTGTGTGTGTGTGTGTGTGTACACACATTCTATTTAGCTGATTGCAATGTACATTGTACATTATTTATTGTCCATGTGTTTGTGATACATACATCTGTGAAATAGAACCTGTACAGGTAATCCATTACATGAACCTATTTTATTGTGTAGATAATTACATGTACATGTGCAGTGTTTAACCACTAGAGTGTATAAATACTTGTACACATATATACAGTGGAACCTGTCTGGAAAGACCAACCCCCTTCTGCCACGGAAATGTAGTTTCTCAAGACAGGTGGTCTCTCAAAACAGGTGTTTTTTTTTTCATGACAGTGGTCTCTCAAGGCAAGTTCCACTGTACCTGTACATGTGTCCACACACACACACACACACACACACTCACACACACTCACACACACACACATTTGGTAGACATGTATAACATGTACAATGTATATACATATACATTGTACATGTTTTTATATTCAAACACACTTTACATACATGAACATGGTACATATATGTACATGAATACATGTATTATATACAAATGTACCATATTTGTACAAATTACATGTATGTACATAATATTCAACTGCAATATATACATGATTATAGACTACCACTGTACATTTTGTATGTGGGATTATACATGTACGTGTAAGAACGACATTCTTGGGTGCGCCTACTGGTTAAACTTTAAATTTTTATCTCCTAGGTCATTTTTTAACAATAAGCATATTTTGGTTAGAAGAAAAAAAAAAAGAAGAGATTGGGTAGATTTGTCATGGATGGTTTGTACTTACAATGGATGATTCATTGCGGCTGTTCATCCCTGTCCATTTATTTATAACAATTGTTAGCGGATAAATAAATAAAGAATGATGAATTAATTTATTTGCCTGATTTAAAGGAGAGATTTTATACATACATGTACCTGTTATTTGAGCCATTTGTCATATCGGGGAGAAACGATTGCATTGACAATGTTCAGGGTAATTTGTAGGGACGGTTTTAAACTACTTACAACATGCATATATGTAAGCTTATAATATAGGCCTACCTCTAAAATATTATATGTGCTACATTTAGGTTTAGAATAGAAATAGGATGTAAAATTATTTGTTTATCTAAATAATATATACACATTGGTAATTGGGACCTGAAGTCATAAAATTTACGCAATACTCAAGCTCAACTTTTATTTTACAATTTTGACTGTACAATTGTTTGTAAAACTTTTGGGTTAATAAAAATTTATCATTCACATATAAATTTTTGCATCATACTTATGATTTTCCTGTAAAAATGAATAAATAATCTACCGTAAATGTACACTAACACATACTTTGAGTAAACAATGATAGAAACTGATAAGAAGGGGAGATAACCACATGCTTTTGATGAAGATGTAGATCAATAGATGGCATGCATGCTTGCTTTGATGATTATGATGCTTGGAATATTTTCGTTGGAAACATGGTTGTTCTTGGATCGACTATAGAGAAACGTGATTAAATATATGTATACAACATGCACCTATCTTCCATTAGTAATACAATGTAGGTGTAGTGTTTTTTGATCTCAAAAATTAAGCTAGACATTTGTAGACAGACACACACAAAAATAAGTGGATAATGTCAACAAAGTTTCCAGTAACAATTTGCACATACTCGTACATATTACAGACACGGTATCTAGGCTTGACAGTGTAACTATTTTATTATCTACAGACTTTTCATAGAGAACTAATAATGATATTTCAACAGTTACATGTACAGAGATTGACCACCCATTGTATTGGGCAGAGGGCTTGGGGCGGGTGGGTGAGGGGAGGGCAAAATAAGGCCCAAATCCAAATGCAAAAATAAGAAAAAGAAAATAGAAAATATTTACATTTTTTCCCAATTTGCAGTTGAAATTTCCCATTTGAAGTCAAATGACAATAAATTTGACGAGATTCTTGTATTTTGAAACAGTTTTCTGTATTCTAGAATTTACCAATTTCAAGAAAATTCTGAAATTTAGAGGCCCAGGCAGTCAGGCCCCATTCCCAAAAGAATGTGGAAAATCCCTGTTACATATCTATTGAATATATTAGAACTGGGATGTCAAAAATCCCAGAAAATAAGACATACTGACATCGACCCCTCTAAAGACTCGGCACTCCCCCAAATCAATATTCCCATACATTTGATCGCCACGATATAGCTGAAATATCGTTGAAAGTGGCGTTAAACAACAACAACAAACAAACAAAAACCCATATATTTGTATACATTTCCAATACATGTACATGTATAGTTTAACTTTGCCTACATGAACATTTACAAGTTTTCTTTCAAAACTAACATGTACATGTATCTCAGTGTTCTGTGTAATTATATATGATAAGTAAGGAGACTTGCACTGTTGTAAGAGTGAAGTTTCTATTACCATCTGAAGTACATGCTCACCATATTCAAGTAGTCTTAAAAGATAAACACGTACATTTTTAGATAGTTTAAATAAATTTGATAAAATTTTAACCATTTATTTTACGTTTTCATTTTAATAAACTCGTTTAATACAGGGCTGTACATTTACAATATGTAGCTCTAATTTAAATCTTAAGAGCTTTTTTCAAAACAATCGTTATCACATTTTTTTAAAAAGATATTCTTACACGAATACAAAGCTTCAAATTACATTTTGGCTATTTTTAGTTCATCTGATAGATGAGTTATGTCCCCTTGATGAAAGTGAAATAGATGAGAATGATGAATCAAGAAGCAAGGGGTTGGTTGTATGTTGCTGGTACATTGTATATAATTGATCACAGGAAACCAAATGTCAAAGAAATGGCTGAAATATATATGTCTTATTGAACTAGTCATTAGTTTAGAAATATTAATTTGACTTTGAAAGTTATTTATTACCACTGCCTTTGACAGTTATGGCCCCTGGCTCCATAGTTTGGCACTGATATTATGACAGTATAGGTAATTAGGTCCTAAAGGTATGTATTTTAAAGTGAAAAAGATTTGAACATGTTCATTCATTCACTTTGGTATTGTAAGAATGTAATTCTGTGACTGCAAGCCATTTATATATGTAATTTACATACAAAATCACTTTCGTATAATTAATATATATATATATATGCATAAGAATTTACCTGAACATGTACATACATCTATTTGGTCATCTGTTTACATAATCCAGATACATGTTTTCAATCATTGAAAATTATATATCATTTGATTTACATGTTCTTGTACATATTTAGTAATTGATGTCACACACTTGTACAAAGTATGTGCATGTACATGTCCCAAGAGTCATGGATTTGTAGTTTATATGTACATATATAAATGTCCGTTTCATGTATATATATGTAATTTATACCCATGGACAATTATATCATACATTTCTATGTAATAATGAATTTCTTAATTACATAGACTTCTTCTTACCTACATTGTAGTAAAGTTGTCATTTCTTTTTATTTTCAGAGATTTACTCAAAATCATTTTTTAATCTGTCATTTGTAAATATGTAGGCCCTACATTATTATGTACATACATGTACAGACTACAGTACATTTCTGCACCCCTACTCAAATATTACCAAAAACATTTTAAAAATGCAGATGATTTAAACAGTATGAATTTGTTTTGAAATTTCTTGAATGACATCAGTGAAATTAAATATATCCAGAAATTAATTATTGGATGTTAAAGAATTTGTTTTATGTTTCGGGAGATATTTCAATAGAGGGTGCAAAAGGAAGTCTTACCCATTTCAGATGTATACATGTAAATTTAGATGCAAATGTAGATAAACTTTTTATTTTCAATATACAGTTGTACATGTACCGGTAACTTCTACATATGACTTATATAATGAAGGTATTAATATCAAGGAGAATCCCCATTCAAAAAAAAAAAAGTTACAGTCAGGAAATAGTAGAAAATTAAAACGTATTCAAAATTATTCAAAATGTTTCTGAGTACATAAACATGTACAATTGACATACCTTTATAGCTAAATGATTTTAATGAGTCAGAAAGATGGCATGTTTTTATTAAAATTAGCGTGGATAATATTCAAGTGGTAGTCATTATATTTCAACATTATTTTTTAAATCAATATCTTTTACTTTCATTCCAATACAACTACAACATGTACCGGTACATGTACTTGTTTTAGATTTGTTTCTAAATTAAATATTGACAGAAATGTTGAATTGCTTGTGTAGGATACATCTAACACATGCATGTCACTTGTACAATCAACAATGTAGATATGTTTTTGTACACATAAATGTACAGGTAGCTTTGTACGTCATGTATGTACAGTTTAACAAAAGAACAAAAACAAATAAATAAATAAATAAATAAATAAATGAATGAATGAATGAATAAAGAAAGAAATAAAGAAATAAACAAGTAAATAGGAATACATGTACTTGTGTATAAAATACATGTATATACTAATTTAGATATAAATGAAGATTAATTTATTGTACAGGTAGATAAAAATTGATTGGAAAAATTAAAAAAATAATCTAATGTATATGTATTATGCATGAATTTAGTTTTTTTTTGCTGTAAATGGACATAAATTATAAATAAATAAATGTCACGCAAAATAACAAAGTAAAAGAAATATCCAGGGGAATTCAACTGAAAATCAAAACTTTGTTCCTATATTACATGTACAATAGATTTAAATTACTGTTCAATTGCTAAATTGTGTTTATTTATCTTGATTCCTATGCTTTAATCAATACATGTATGTACATGTATGCCTGGTTCTTAATTGATTTCAAGTCGTTTGAGGACGTTAGTTCTGCGGTAGGCTAAATTTCATAATGAACACGTTAATTTGACACATGTATGCTACAAGTATGTATGCAGAAAAAACATCTGAAGCCTTGAACATCCGTTTCGCGATCATAGCTTTCTAGGTCCATGTAACACCTTATTCTATTGTGCAGACTTTAACAGGCAAATGTTCGTCCCCGAAGGTCTTCTCGCATGTAGATTTTGTCAAGTGGGTTCTTACATAACATAAACATGTTTTGTAGTCTGTGTATAGTTTAGAAAAGAACTTACAGAGTTTGGGACTGTTTGTTTATTTTTTTATTTAAAAAAGAAGAGAAAACTGAGACCAGAGAATGTAACGTTAGCCAAGAAAATGAGTTTGCATAAATTTCTGTTTGTGAACCTGTCGGTGTTTGTACCCAATTTATGCCAAGTTCAAATTCTGGGTTAGTAAGCAGAGTTAGCAAAAAAAACTGTCAATATTTAGTACACGGTGCAAATGATTATCAATACAAGCAGGTTTTCTTTTCCCTGTTTGAACTTAGAAGTGCATTTAAAAAGTCTGTTAGAATAAAATCATAAATTTAATGTAAAGATATTAAATTAGATCTATAATTGCTTATTACCGTAGTGCCCTGTGGAACCTTGAAATTAACCTTACTAGATCTATAGTATACATATACCCTACCCCCCCATTCTGCCATACACACCCACACATTATTCCCCCCCTTCCACACACACACAATCCCTGATACACACACATACATTTACATTTGTACAATGTGCCATGCACACCAAAATGGGGATCCCTCCTACCTGTACACCACAATTCCCCATACACACTCACCCACAACCCCCTTACATGCACCATAATCCAATACACACCATAATACCCCATACCAGGGATAAAAATTAGTTTGGGCCCAGTAGCCCATGGCGAGTAAAAACTGAGCTGGGCTAGTAGATTTCACGGTGTGTTAGCCCAGGTGGCTATTGAAAATTTCAGGGGGTATATATGACACTTTCACAAATTTCAACTGATATTTTTGTAAACTGAGTATACCTTGCTACAAGTAGTGTATGAACTACATGTACTTTAAAATATGTTTTTATAGTAATATTTTTAAATAGCATGTTATAGGAAGAGCAAGTTTCTGGACATGCAACTGGGCTAAAAAAATTCCTGACATGCGAGCCCAGATGGCTCCTTGATTGTAGAGTTTAATTTCTATCCCTGCATACACACATGTACACATACACTACCAGTAATGATATAGTCATGTACATGTATGCATATATACCAAGTTTCACTTACAAAGGTACACATGTATACATGTACAAAAATCTTTACAACAGTACACACACCAGGGATCAACAATCATGAAAATTAAAGCGTAACATTTTGTGTTCAAACAAGTATAATCTTTTGTCTTCAGCAATTTCACTTGTCGTTTCGGACAAGTCAGTGTCACGTAACATCTACTTGTCCGACTTAAAATGGACTTGTCCCGGACAACCTGACAAACCTGATTGTTGAGCCATGCTCATACATGTAGGCCTACTCATAGTTTCACTTGTACACAACTTAGTTTTTTTTTAGTAATTTGCACAGGTCTACCAAAGTAAATTGGCACATGTTTACAAACACAACGAGTCTAAATCAAATCATAACAGGGGAGATTTAGATATGCAGTACATTGTAATGCATGTGCAAGGCAATATGTTTTACCTGTACAACCTATTTTTTTAAAGTAGACCATATTGTTTTGGTTTCTGACTGAACCCAGATGAACCACTTTTTACCCTTGTAGACCTATAGTTGTACATGTATGGATGTCTGTATAAAATTGAAATATTTGGCATGAAATAGAAATAGTAAATAATAGAAAACAATAATACAGGTTTTTATACATTCATGTACACATTCATGATGTCATTGTCTCCGTAGTGGATATAGATATACAGGTTTTGAAAGCTCTAAGTGGGGAAGAATTTTCACATGAACCTCAGTACAGCAGATCTGGTGTATCTATTATAAGACAACAAAGAGAGATGGATATATTAGACCGAATGACAGATTCTAAGTGATAATTTTTCCCCGGGGTTTATGAATAAGATTTTTAAATGACGCTTTCTTACTTTTATCTCGGAGAGATTAGGAAAAATCGGCTAAAATTTTTATTTTCATTAGAGGAGATCAGCTTGTGACAGATATCTTTTATCTGAAATAAACCAGGATTCGGGTTTTCTGAGTATCCATGCAACAAAATTATGCTGTTTGAAGTAATCTTGTGGTATAGAATTTAATAATCATGGAAGCATATCATTACACACATGTAAATTGCATACACGTATGCCTTAAGTTGATACCTGTTGCGGACAATTTAATTTCGTAATGTATGTACATGTAGCATGCATCGAAATCCTTGTCTGGTTTGCTCTGGCACTAAATACACACAATTGTATTGTTCAGTTGTAACTTCTACATGCTGTGACTGAAATCTAACAATGAATCGCAAGAGAGAGAGAAATAAAAATCATCTACTTCAGGAATTACTGAACGTTGAAGATTGATATCAAAGTCTTTCAAATGAAAGATGATATTTACATTTTGTAGGTATGATGATGTTAAGTAATTTGTTAAATTGTGCAACATTTTTACGACAATTACATGTAGGTTTGTGAAGATGGATACCAATGGTACACGCATCATCTTGTATGCACGGCATGTTTATATTCTTGTCGTTAAAATTCTGGCAGTTTTTGCACTTATGATTTTGAGTGCTTAATTTCGTTTATCAGATTAAGCCAGACATTTATGAAATATTTATCAAGTACATGTATCTTGCACGTCTGTCAAAATTAAAACTGTGTAATGTGATAGAAAATTTGTCCCTCTCTTTGTTAAAATTTCTGCATATTCGATTAGACTTTAGTTTAGAGTGTGTGGATCCCAAGTACAGACATTTAACATACATGTGTTATTAGGAACCACATGTGGTATACCATAATTGCAAAGTGGTGACACAACATGTACAATCTACATTGGTGGGCTCTTTATATAGTTTGCCCTTTAACATACATATATACATTGTACATGTGTCATATGAAATAGTTGAAAATATTGGTCCTTAAATTCAAGGGATTTACTTAACTCATTTTAACCCCTAAAGACACATTTGGACTTAGCTTAAGTTATTGATGTACAGAGAGGAGCCCATTATTTAACCAGGGGTAGATAAGTTAATACAGGTAGTTTGTAAAATGTTATTACTGTATAATCAACAGTAGGCCTTTGGTTAGTTCAGTTTATAGTAAGACATGATCATAATATTCAGGTTATTGCTCTGAATTCCCTGTTTTAGAGTGAAGCGGTCACAATCTATACAGATCCATTGCTGTCCACTTAAGTATGGCATGCATGTATTTTGTGAGCTCTGTTTGGAGTACATCTTGTGTTAACTTTTGAACTCAAAATTCACTCAACCAAATTTCTTCATTTTTGGTACACATACTTGTATACATGTAGCATCTGCAATGGTTCGGGAAAACAAAATTTGTTTCGTGAATGCCTCTCTCTCGGTCTTTGATATACATGGTCAAAAGATAAACTCTATTTCATACATCAGTTGTATATACCTTAACTGATTTAGTTTTTACATGTACCCTGGAATAATATTGATGTATCATCTTCAGTATATTTTTTGGGGGACATCCCGATAGTCCGACGGTTCGATAGTCCGACGGTCCGATAGTCCGATGGTTTGATACTTTTGGTACATTTTTTACCTTTTGACCTTGACCTTTGACATTTTTTCAGTTCATTATAGAAAATACATAGGCGTAGGGAGCGGGGGGGGGGCAGGGGGCGGGCCCCCACTTTTTTCTGACCAAATTTTTTTTAATAATATCATTACATCTGGAATGACCGTCTTAAGACACAATTTGACAAATTTAATGGAGAAAAGATGGGTTGAACCCAATAAGATGGCTTTTAAAAAGTTATTACAAATTGCGTGGTGACAAAGCAGACACTCATCGTCAAATATTTAAGTGACTTTTTGTTCTGTTTAATCCTCTTGATAGCCATGAGATTTAACTGTCGGACTATCGGACCGTCGGACTATCGGACCGTCGGACTATCGACATGTCACCTATTTTTTGACGTCTTAGGAATTCAAGTCTTTGATGGATCGTAATAATTGTTCCTACACTGGTCACTTGTGGGTCAGCCAATCTGTAACACTGAAATGTATGACCAACAGTAAAACATGTATCATCTATGTTTGATGAATTGCTGTGTAATGTGTCAACAAAATTTTGATAAAAGAAACGCCATTTGGCACAACGACAGGTTTTATCGATAAGTTTGCGTTCATATTGAACCATCTTGTTGACTGTTAGGTATGAACTGAGTTATGCCCCAAAATATTTCAATGTTGGTGATCACCGATTGCCAGGCAGCGGTGCAGTGCCGTAGAAATGAGAGTATTTAAATCAAGTTTACGTCCAGACCCTATGTACATTGTTTGTATAATGAATACACAGATATTGTTTTCCTTTCAATTTTAGAATATATGGAAAATTTATCTCTTGGTGGATCATTTAATAAGAAGCCTAACAATGCTGTCATGCAAGTTTAAATTGACAATAATCTAGTGAACATAAATTCAGGAAGGAATATATTACAATTTGGTACATCTTGTATGATGTGCATATTGTACAAACAAATTGTCCATGGTAGGCACCTTGGGGTTTTCTTTGAACAGGCAGGATTTCATTTTTGAAATGTGTTGACTTATAGTTAATTAAAGGAGCATTAATAGCTGTGTTTTTTTTTTTTAAATTGTTTTTTCCTTTTTATTAAAATTGATATAAAATAATAAAACAGAGATAGACGCAGGCATAAAATTCTTAAATCCCTATATAATTTGTGAAAATTGCTCGAGAAACCCGGGTTTGGCACTTTTCATTTGCAATTGATTAACTCTACCTTACTATTTGTATATGAATACCAAACTGGACCTGACCTAATTTTCACAAAATATATAGGAATATAAGATTTTTTTTTATGCCTGCATATAGCTCTTTTTTGTCATTGTACATCAAGTACAAGTAGTAAAAGTAGAACAATTTGAAATTTTTTTGTTTTTGTTTTGGTAAACACAGTTAATGCCCCTTCAAAACTTAAAGCAATAAAAACCTTGCATCATTTTGTAAACAACAAATGTACTTAGGGATTTTCCTTGGCCGTTTTTGGGTCCGGTTACAGGACCTGCAGGAGTTCCCAATGCAGCAATGGCTTGTATATTCCCCTAAAATATAAAACAAAAATTCCCAATTTGGAGTTTCAAAATAAAGAATAAGGTATTTTCAAACAAGTGTCTCAAATTAAGTAGTTCTGGGCTAGAAGTCACCAAATTTACTCAATACTCAAGCTCAACTTTTATTTCATTATTTTGACTAAAATTGTTTATAAAACTTTTGGATTTTAATGATAAGGAAACATATTATGATTTTTAATCATTTACATATAAATATTTGCGTCACACTTTTGATTTTCCTGTAAAAAAAACAAATAAATTTGTTGAGTATGGTACTCAAGATTTGAGTACGTACTCAAACATTTTTTTTAATATTTCTTAAGTTTTCTTCAAATGAGCAGTAATTTTTCTCATTATTTACAATTGTATGCCATCAATATATAAACATGTCCAGTTACAGAATAAACTTTGCACGTTTTTTACCTTAAAATTGTGAAAAGTTAGTTGAGCTTAAGTACTGAGTAAATTTGGTGACTTTGGGCCCTGTTTTAGTGAAAACGTCATATATTTCCCCAAAATAAGGGACCCTGGACCCAGAAATTTGGAGGTAGAAAAATCCATTGTGCTATACAAGAGCTTGCAGCAATTTATTATTATTATTTTTTTGCTTTTCATAATGTAAAAATTTTATTTTATCTATGTTTTATAGATTTAGGAATTATGGGTGATCATTGTAACCCAGATTGCAAAAAAAATAAAATGTTACGAACATCTTTTGTGTGCTGTTTGAATGGAAAAAAAATGCATTTGATAAATATCGGCATTTCTTTTTATATCGTTGTTTGGTTTTCCCTCATAGTCACACAAAACTCTTAAGAACTTTATCAATCTGCCTGTCAGTCTTCTCGCCATTTTTTTCCCCAATGAACAGATCACCTTTAAACTTCACATACTGATATATCCATTTGTTGATGTGCAGATACGTTAAACTGTAACGGCAATAGATATAAACGTCTATGGCTAACTATGGGTCTTTTGTCAACTATCAAAAAACGTGAACATTTTCTTTAATATCTTAAACTGCACATAATTAAATTAAAATGTGTTTATACAAATCGTATCTGGGAAAGGTTTTATTACCATGAAAATGATTTAGCCTAAAATCTGTGTGGTCTAAAAATTATTTTACATTGTACTAACCATCATGAGATGCTTTGCACGATTCCTATTATTCCCCCCCCCCCCCAAAAAAAAAAAGAATATATATCTCTAACATAAGCCTGTATTGTAGATATAAAGTTTGTATGTCCTTGTCTTTTGTCCACAGTTTTATTGTCAACTTTTGTCAACTTCAATTCCTTGAACTGTTCTACTATTGTATCTAAAAAGAAAAAAAATATCACCCGATGACATTGTTGAGCCCTGTGCTATGGATATTGGAGTTGTGTTGAATCAGTTAACAATAGAACAGTTTTATACCAGATCAAAAGTCACTACTGCTACTTTTAATTCATAATTGAAAATTTTCTATTAATATCTTTTATTTCCTTTTTATTCCCTGGCATTTAAATGGGTCGACAATTGTCCTGTCTCGATTTGATATTCATTTATAAAGTTTCTTTTGACTGTTGATTTTTCGCCATCTTAGCATACAATGTAATTCGTGCACCAAGAGAATATAGTGGGGCTTCTAATGTTTAAAAAAGTCGAATGAATATTAAATCAAACAATCTGAATTTTCTGTAAGTTCGTTGACTCTTAGACTCGAAATATTACAGAGGTTGTGTAGTCTCCTTTGGGCTTATAACTCATCAACCCCTGAAAAACAATGGACTCTTCTGTAAATCAGTGATTTAGACCAGTCCAAATATGTCTTTAGGGGGAATGAGTTACATGTAAGCGACATGTAAAATGTGCATCTCTAAACTTTTTTTTATTTTAAAAATTTAAATGGAAAAATTTTGTTTTTGAATAAAAAAGAAAAACCTCAAACTGGAATTGAAAATGTGAAGTGATTTTTTTCTTTCTTTTTTTTCTTTTTTAGACTTGATACAGCTATTACATTCACATTTTGTATATATGTCACTGTAAGTTCCTACATGTACATGTAGATTTTTTGCCAAAATGTTTGCTCATGTATCTCGAAATCCTGATAGTGTTGGAACATGTTACATCTCCAAATATTTATATACTATTGGTATATGCATCACCAAATGTTGATAATGTTGGAACATGTTACAACTTACATAGAACTCCAAGTGTTATTAGTAGGGCTGTGTATTGATTGAAATTTTTCGAAACAATACGTATTGAATATTTGTTTTTTTCAACAACAATGAATATGCATTTATGATCATCCAATCAGCGAATGTCTTACATTTTCTTATGTTCAAAATGGAGACAAACAATGTGAATACAAAAAATGATGGGTAGCTAGAATAAACATCTCATAGATATGGAATTATGTCATGTCATAACTTAGTGATGATGGATTTATAAATCTAAAAGATCAAGTAAGCATATCAACAAATATCAGACGTCAGCGATAAGAAATAGATGATTAAAATGATTGCTAAACTGCTGTGAAAATGTCACAGCATCTCGCTACGAAGAAAGTATATGGGAGGACTTCTGCCCCTGATTTTACCACAAAAAAAAATCTCTTAGAATCTGGGCAGAAAATGCCGCCTAACCTCAGAGGTGACATGGCCGTAGGCTGTATACATAGGCTCAATTTTGATCCGTTTCACACAGATGCTTAACAGATTCAATGCGATTTATAAACATTTTGAAGACCTATAATAAGACTGTCTTGTGTACCGATACGGACAATTTCGTGTATCGATAGTGAAACCGGTATGAACCGATATATTGGTATATTGATTCACCCCTAGTTATTAAGTGTACATACACAGTGAGTTATAGTAAAAATCCAAATAACCTGGCGGGGTGGAGTCTTGTGAACCCTTTTGTGACCTGAACACATTTTAAATTTTAGGTAATAAAGCACAACATAAAAATTACACTGACTAGAGTAATAGCATACTTGTCACCATACATAAGACAGTATCCAGTGACGAATAAAATGCTTTTCCCCCTGCAGCTTGTCATAACTAAAATGTGAGTAGAATAATCCCCATGATAATCAAAAGGTTATTCCTCCCCGCCATCTTATGTGAATCAGACAATATGTTTAACAGTGTTGATAGAAAGAAATAAATGTACATGTTCCCAGGTACTCTAAACTCTGAAGTTTTGGGTTTGACTCGACCTTATTTTCAGCCTGCAAATCTTTGTAAAGTAACAGAGCGCTATATTTTTACCTATGCGTCCATTGTAATTGGCTAACACAAAGGATGCCCCTACACGTATAGGTTGTTACACATAACACCTGGACAATGGTTACCTGTATTTTGCCTGTATTACAGGTGTTAATTGATTCTCTGATTGTACCTGTTTTTATGTTTACCAGGCACACAGATTTGTGTGTAACTCAAAATTTCTTATCAAAAAGGATTCGTCCCAACAGATTTTGTACCCGTAAATAAGAATAAAGAAAAGGAATCCATTGGACCATATCAAAAGCACCTCAGGAAGCCGAAAGCCTCCTAATTATGTACGTAAAAAAACTATAAACATCCTTACACAATGTACATGTACATTAAGACATAAACTTTACCATAAAGTGATAAACTATTACTTAACCCTTTCAACCCTATAGACCATAATAGACTTGTCTTAAAGAATAGAAAAGAGCATACCACTCTGATATTCAGGGGTGACAGGATTCATTTGGAAATCTTGTTCTGGATCATACTGGATCTGGGTCTCTCAGCGAATCATCTGTGTGTTAAAGTCAATCTACATGTATTGGTCAACAATCTGCTTAGTATGTTACAAATATACTACATGTAGTACGGATAAAAATAAACATCAGCCTGTTTGATGTGCCCTAACTGAATTACAAAAATAGTTCTTCAGCAATTTTGCTATTCTATTTTTCTCTTTTGCAGCAAACTCATATGATTTTTTCGATTAATTGAAAGGAATATTAAAAAAAAAATACTATGTACCAACAGAGCAAATATTTTACAAAACATATGTAGAGCCTACAATGTATATGTACCAGCAAATGAAACAAATATTTTTATATGATGGCCTAATCATGATGGGGGACAGTTTTGTAGATGGGGGACAGATTGGGGGGGGGGGGGGGGGGACAGTTTTTTAGGGCCTATATGTACCAGCAAATGAAACAAATGAAATATTTTTATATGATGGCCTAATCATGATGGGGGGGCAGTTTTGTTTTTGATCAGGTGACTACTGCTATATATCGTATGTAATCAAATACGCAGACATTTATATATGTAGATTCTGATGTGACCACTTCAGTCAGAAATATGTTTCATTGCGTCTTTATCACAGCGGGTACTCGGAAATGTACACCCCAAATTTAACGATAAAACATTTTGTAAATTGTAGTTTTAACTTTAAAATGAAAAAAAAAAGGAATTTAATTAAAGATAGACGACCCATGAAAAAAAAGACATTATGGCATTGAAAAGGTTTCATTGTCAACTAGATATTAAGTTTGGTCATGGCATAATAATGCTTGTTACTATAAATCACATTGTACAATTTGCTCTTTAATTCTGTCTGCCTTCATACCAAGTTTTATTGAAATTCTTTCTAATGAGATAGATGGGAGACAGGATTTTTTATATTGGATGTTAGCGATCAATGAGTGTTCTTTTTATGTCAATTTAGGATCATGGTAGTGAAATATGTAAAATGGCACCATGTACATTGGGTACATATACATGTACATAGCCATTAAGAGTGATATGTTGACCATTGGTCATTTGGTCAAGAAATTAATGAAAACAACTTTAGATCTTTTATTCAGATAGGACCTAGTTTGTGTACATGTATGTGTAGAATCTCTAAGTTAGCAACAATTTGATCGACACAATTATATTTCTATGTATTTTTTTTTCATATGTACTCGTAACATTTGTCATTGTTGAGTTAACAAAACAAATTTTAATTCACGGCCATACAGGAAGTGATACAATTCATTTGGATAACTTGGTCAATCAAGTAACAAACAACCACGACTACACGAAACACGACACATATGTATATATACATCTACATTTTGTACATTTTCATGTATATTACGTATTATATTTGTATCAGTTGATCTATATATATATATATATATATATGCTCTTTGGTAAACCTTGCAAATGTTTGCTCGGTTAAAATATTGACTTCAATTTGACAGAGCAATCAATTTGTTCCGCGATCAATTTTAAAATGCATACAAGATGTAACAATATGTACAGTGGTACGCTGGTTAAAAAAAATCGAACAAAATGTTTCCTACACAGATTTAAACCACTTTCTCCCATAGATCATGGTGCAACATTTGTACAAAATAGTGAATGTCAATTGTCGACCTGATCCGTGAAGTAGAAAAATCACTGTAAAATAATAAGATTCTACCTAACGGAAATAAATAGTAACATTCTTTTGGTCCACATTCAGAAATAGATGTTTATTTCTTTATTACTGAAGTAATTACATGTAAACGTGTCAAAAATTTATAAATCAATATAAAAAACATAGAAATTTCAAGAAGCTCTGCTACATGTATACATGTCTAAATTCATATATTTGCAAAGAACTTGTTCAACCGTATTTCACTACGAGTGGCTTGTTACGTTTCTTTTTTTACTCAGTTTACCTGGTCTCCATTTCAATGGCTAAATTCTACTTACATTGTACATGTATGGATTACGTGTATATTTATACAGTATTTATACATTTTATAAATTATCTATACACCCTCCGCTCTATGCATGTAAATTGACCTACATATAACAAGGAAAAATTAAAATTGAAAAATGCAACTACAAGAACGTATATATGGTATGTTCATTTATAACATTTTTTATTTTGGTGTCAAAAGCAACTGCCAGTGTATGAGTTTTACATTCCTTTTCATAAGCTTGTCATTAAAATGAAAGCTGGATGATTGATGGGGAAGCTAAAAGGAGTAATTATTTCTTGTTAAATATTAAAATGTTAATATTGTCGCGCTCATTTCTAATAGTTTAAAAACTTACGATATTATATTGTACTTGCATGTGTCATCTTGAATTACACTGTAGGTATAATCGGTACATTTGGTACAATCTAATTATTATAAATACATTCATACAGTATATTTAAAATGGTCTGATTATCAAGGCTGTCTGTTTTTAGAAGTATCTCAGTAAAAAACAGGATTTCACTCATTTTTTGGAAAGTTTACCAGGCCACTTGCAGAAGGCTCATGATCTTTTTCCCCACTTTAAAAATAGTCACATTTGTTTCCTCTTGACATCTAGGACTGGTCAGTGTATGTATTTTCTACATGTAACTGACGAAGGAGGTCTTCGTGGCTGAGTGGTAAGGACATCGCACTTTATACCATGGAGTGTCTCATCTCTCGAGTCAGCGTATGTTTGAGCCCCGCTGGAACCTAATTTGATTTTGAGATAAAGCTTGCCTGTTTACTTTCAAAGGACTGGTGGTCCCTTCCTGGGTACATATACATTGTAACTAGGTCCTCAGTACTATAAAAAACTGGTCGCCTGAGTATATGACTAAAAAATTGTAGAGTGTAGGGTAAAACACCAGTAAAAAGCAAAAATACTCGTAGCTGACGAATCGTGACTGTGGCGTACCTGTAACACCATTGCGATGACCAAAAAAAATTTTCACCAAAGATTAAATAAGTCCATACTTCATGTACAGGTATTTAGTCTATTTTTAGTCCGCACCAACAGTTAATTTAATTTACGCCAACAACCTATTTATAACTCTCTGATTTAATTCTGATACAGGTCAGATGACCCGATGGTCAGTGTACAATGAAATGTACGTCTGTCCAATAATTAATTCATGATACATGTACCTTAATATCTCTACCTGTCTACGTAATGATCTGTTGTACAATAGTCTGTACCTGTAACAGTGGTCAGTTTATATAATTTTCACCAGTAATTGTGGTCATTTTTGCCAGATATAACCGTTTGTGGAATGTTTTGATGGGAGAAAATCTCAGGCATTTATCCGGACTATTGTTACAGCGTAACAAGAAAAGATAATATCATGACCATTGTACTTGGTCATCCAACCTTCCGGCACTAAATCCAAGTTTGTGTAAGTCTTTCTTTCCGAAACCAGTTCACCTGGAAATTGATTGGAGCGTAATTCATAAACACACATTGAAGATTTTCCTGGACTCCATCTATTCTTACAAAAAAGAAAAAATGTACCGTATACATTGTATATATACAAAATTCAAGTGTCAGAAATTATTACTGTACAGTAGTTTACAGAAAAAATTAAGGATAAACATTCTTGGAGACAACTTGTCGATCAGCATACATTTGTACATGTACTTTAAAATTGTTCACTCTCTGAAGTCTTAAAATGTAGATTTATATAATACAGCGGAACCTGTCTTGAGAGACCACCCCATTTGCCACAGAAATGTGGTGTCTCCAGACAGGTGGTCTCTCAGATCAGGTTCTACTATACATGTATACAAATATCAAGAAGAAAGACCAAGTTTTAATTCTTTTTTTCAAACTTGAGTGTGAAACCCATATTTATGGTTTTATATACAAGTGACGGCTACGTATATGACCATCAGCCATTTTGGTGTGATGTAATGTCTTCTATATGTCTCATATTTATTGTGCATTTGTCAAAGTACCGCATTATTTATAGCCAACCATCTGATAGGACATTGTAAATCAGGGGTCAATAAACAGATATATATTCTTCGCCAAAAAAAATGAAGGCAACAGTAACCTGTAGGTAATATTTTTTTTATTTCCCCAGTAATACGGATATGACAATGATATTGATCTGTCCTGAGTCCATTTAGCGGACATTTAGCAACTGCATTGTAACATCAAATAAGAAATGAATATATACTATTTAAGAATAAATTGCCTGTCAATCAATAAAAAGCATCTGTCAGTCTTTGTTTTTGTGGATTATTTCGTTAAAGAAAACAACAGCTACATATGTACTGTATAAATTGCATAAAATTTTAATGTCTGGCTGATTTCATGAGGAATGTGTTTGGGATCAATTCCAGAGTTACATTTAGTATATAAAAAATGGTCAATTGGTCATTTTAAAAACTAAGTGTTACGAGTTACAATTTATTAGTTAATCTAATCTTTTGTGCTAAAGAAAACTGTAGCCCAATAACAAAATGGCTAGTCATCCATTTAACTCAAATTTCACCTGAAATTTGCCTTGATTCGGTCTTGTGTTGGTATAAACTACCAAATGTAATATAACAATATTTACGTATGGAAGTTATGACAGGGATAGCTGTGTCAATATTTTAAAAAAATTTATCATGATTGCCTTTCAAATATGTGACCCAGTTTTGACACTAATCAGTTACACTGAGGCTTTTTAATTTGTCGCAGAAATTTTGTGTTTTTATCGCGGATTGTAGTAATTCATTTCAGAATGCCTAATCCAACATATTATGTTGTAAGTTTTTAAAGGGTCTCAGGCCACTTTAGAATATATATATAAAGAAGGCTAGGCAGACCATCCTTATTGGCGACAAAGAGCTATATTAGACATGAAAAGGTCTCTACTATATATTGAGATTGGTACAGAAAATGGCAGATTTATATCTCTATATATTTATGCTTCTAGCAATTTTTGGAACAAAGTCTATAAATTTCAATATATTGGTCAGACATTTCAACATTAATCGAATATGTTATCAATATGAGACAAACTTAAATTTATATAGAAGTAGAACTGAAACCTTAAAGCTATTTGATGAAGTACATGTACAGAGATGTGTACGCATATACATGTACATCCATACTCAATCAATCACTGGTTTTAGAGGGAGTTTTTGTCATTTTAATTTTGATAGATGTACATATAATTAAAATTTACCATCTTTATATTGTGGGTGGTGCCGTTTGACACACCGTAGTTATGTGGTATGTGATATTTTGGTACATCGTGACTTAAAACTGTTCTGAAAATGTGATATCTTGTGATTGTGGCAGACCGGAGTTTGCATGTGGCTCACGGCGATTAGTGCTAACCACTGGATATAGTAGATTGAGGTTTAGATGAGTTTGTGTAGAAGTTTTTGGTTTTACAGTAAATTATTATAGAATTAAAAAACCAAAGTTGCATTTAATACATATGTACATGTATCTAAAAAGTATTTATTTAAAAATTTTCAGTTTGTGGACAGTATTTAGTTTTACTAATAATCTTGTTTGTTTGTTTTTTTTTTTTCATATTTCTATGTCAATTTTTAAAATTTTTTACCTTGACTATTATGGAATGCCAATGCAAAAAAAAAAAATGAAAAAAAAAAATATTGAGGGCACAAAAAAGACATTTTATCAAATTGACAACATTAACACTGTCTGAACAATACATATACTTCATTATTCTGTTCTGGCAGCTTTGAAAAATAAATTTTCCTGACATAATGAGGTATAATGGCATCTAATGAATAGCTATACTTGACAAATTGTTTGTTTATCTCCAATGTTAATTTCCTTGTTTATTTGTTGACAGTTTAAGTGCTATTTTTTTTTTTAAAGACTGGATATTAAATTGTTTTGGGACATGCACATTTTTTCATTTATGACCAAAAAAAAAAAAATGTGGACCGTTAATAGCTTTGGAATGTCATTGACAATATTTATTTGTAGACCTTGGTCTGATCATTTATTTATTTTGCGACAGTATTGTTTCGGAGAGGTTAATATTTTGCAAATTAGTGAAATATGAAATAATAGCTTAGTATATCGGTATTAAAGAGACTGACACTTAAACAAGAGAGATCATTTTCAATATTGTCCGTTCTTGCGAATGATATGACTGATAAAAATCAGTTTTGAAACAGATGTTTGCATGCATGGCTATGCAGTATAAGGTTTCATTGAAATCTTCACCCATTTTTAAAAAGTGTTTTGTAAAATGAGGTGTTAAATTTCCATCGATCAAATCCTCTCACGATTTTCATTGTGTAGATCTTTTTATAAACTGTTCATCACTGCTTCAATAAGAAAGGTGCAAAATGGAAAAAAAGAAAAGGCTGAAGAAATTACTACAGCCATATTTGAGTGAATTGTCTAATTTGTACAGTGTTGTCAATTTCTCGCTCTCTTTGTCATACATTTCACATCTTGAAATTGATACCACTGTCAACTCTTCTTCAAAATCCAATTTTGTAATCTAGTAATTTTTAAAAGTGTGAATGCAAGAGTTTTGTTAAGGATTTATCTAACAACATTACAATTTCTGGTACAACAATATATCTAACTTGTAAGTGAGAATTTCAACGGACCAGATAGTGACAGGTCTTAAATTCGGTTATGTTTTGTACAAAATTAGCACACCTTTAATTTCTTGCAGGTAAGTACTGGGGTAAAAAAATGTAGTAAAAGAAATTGAGAGATAGAGAGAGAGAGAGAGAGAGAGCAGGAGCAGTGCACTGAGTATCACAGTTTTTATTAAACCTCTTCACGGAGACCATCTGTCTTTAGTAGCCACATTTTCATGGTATATTGGGTGGCCTCTCATCAAATGTGGGTCCTCTACACTGCTTGACAGTAGAACTTGACAAGAATTGACATATCTTGCTGTCGATGTCTTCATTTCACCAATCATCTGTCATTAGTAGTCCAAATCTGACAGCAGCCATCTTAATCAGTTTACCTTTATGTAACTATGTACATTGCAGACATATTTAGCTAGTGACTGGTTTTAAATATTTATGTTTCTATTCATATCTCCTCGGAATCCCCCTGTGTGTGTGTTACAGATTACAGTTAACCAGAAAAATGTTTTCATTTTGTTCTCACTCAAAGGGTGTGAGAGGAATATGACACTGTTTAATTTTCCCATTGATACGGCACTCGAGTGCATTTGATCCTAGTTCCCCTCCATGGCAATCACTGTAAAGAAAATCTCGCAATACACTTATAAAACTATATCACACGAATGCCGTAGATACCAAGGAAAGTTGATCGTTCAATAAAAATCTTATGTGTTATTGTTTACTTGATATGACGGACGAAATCATTTTGCTGACATCTTCTAGTATGTTGTGATGTTAGATCTCTAGATCTAAACAGACACTTAATCTATTTCACTTGTGATCTTTTTGAGATATATAATTATTAGGAACCCTCCCATCCCCTTTATCTGGAATGTTTCTCATCTTTACCTACATGTATATGTTCTGGACCGTTCCAACATCTTTTTTAGGGCTTGGAGCTAATAAGAAAATGTTTCATATTATCTATTTACAATAATGTATTTGGGTTTTGTTTTTTTTATTTTTCATGTTGTACATATCCTTTTAAAAGCAATTTGACTATCATTTTGCACCATATTAAGTGTCAGTCATTTTAAAGTCAGACTCAGTTATCTGCCCTCTGTATTTAATTAGTTACATCATGAGACTGTAATTAAGGGATGAAACAAAACATGGACATGTCTGAAAATGATTGCATAACATATTTTATATAAATGAACACAATAAGTCTATTGAAATGTGTTGTATGTAAGGGTATCCCCTTCCCATAAGTTTTACACTTTTTATTAAGGGTGCACTTCATTCCTTGTCAATAAAAGCAATTTGATGATAATAAAAAATGACATGGTTTACTATTAAGTGAGCTTTAGAAATTCTTCCTTACTTCTGGTGCCTAATTGGTTCCATGCTCATTAAGTAATGATCCAAATTTTAAGTTTTTGTGAAGAAAATGGTATATTTTGTCACTTTTTCCATTATTAAGGGGTACCTTCTACCCTTATTTGATATCATGGTCAATATTGGTAAATAATGGTATGAAATCATTCAAAATAATGAAGTATATGTGTTACAAACAATTCTGAATGAAAATCATGAAAGAAAAACAGACAACTTCTTCATATATAAGCATTTATTTGTTAATATCAATGAATGGGATTGAGAGGTAGGGGTGTGACACATTATAGACTGTGTTTCTCTTCATGTTGGGTTCCCATCCTCATTATTAAGGGGGCTTGGTGTACAGTTAGTGAGATTTCCAAAAAATGCAAAATGACTATTTTTGGCAATGTTTTGGATAAATCTATAGGAAAAACACCGGCTTTGTTTACAACATGGGCGCAGACATTTTGGACACCCAAAGTTGTGCGGAGGGTAAAATGAGCCCAGCGATCTGATTGGTCATTAAATGAAAGAAATTAGTTTTGCCATTAATAAGTGAAATAAAGGTGATAAAAAAGATACATGAATATTGGTAGTACTTTGGAAATTATAGGGTTGACGGTTGAAAATTGAAAGGGAGGGGTCATATGAGAATAGATATTTTCCTTTGGTGGCGGAATACTACGACGAGTTGTAAACAAGTGAAAAATTTGAAGTAAAAATGCAACGGCAACCTATACTTTTGATTGCAAATTTTGTCATCAAAAATATTGATCTTCCACCACAGGGTACTTATTTGACCCAGTTATAACAAACATGGGAGTGACAGTGACCTGAAGTTTTGTAAATTAGCATTGAGGCCTATGGGAAAATATTTGGTGGTGTCTGTCCTAATAAGAAAATGTTTCATATTATCTATTTACAATAATGTATTTTGGTTTTGTTTTTTTTATTTTTCATGTTGTACTTCACCAATTCGTTATTGCCATGTGATACCTGTCCAACATTACACCTGTGTGAAACAGGAATTTCGCAGGTTTCATATTCATGTCTATGTAAATGGTGATATTTGTGTTAACACCCACTTCGCTATTATGTGTACCTTGTAAGATGTGTGTATCACATGTTATCTATTTGGTCGTATGTTTCTAATTATTACATATGATACAGAAATGATTCACACATGTACATGTACATTTCAACAACAAAGTTCTGTGATCCCCCCCCCCCTCCCCCATCCACCCCGAGTATTGTTACATGTATTAATATAATATCTACATGAAGATATTTAAATCAACTTTAAATATTTGCTCGGTGAAAAAGAAAAAAAAATTACAAGATAATAATCCACTAAACAAACACTTTGTGAGAATTGTTACACACACTTGAGTTAACGCTAGCGCTTTTTTCTCTTTCAGAAAACGAGGCAATCCATGAATAAATTACACAATTTTATAATATATCAAAAATTCAAAAAGAAAATATGAAATTTAATTGAAATTTTACCTTGAATCTAGGATATATGTGTAAATGAAACATAAGAAGTTTGATCATTTAGCTATTTAGCTGATATTCTGTAGAATCTGAAAATTTCATTGTGGTTTTAATTTTGTTCCTTTCTTTGTTTTTTGTTTATTAACAAAATTTAAACCATGACTTAAAATTTGCATCAATAATACATGTAATAGTAAATAGGTTCCTTTACATACAAGATATCCAATTTAAACCAAATTGAATGTTAACAAATTTGTTTTATTTTTAAAACAAAAAAATTTTTTACCCACAAAATTTCCTGCTTCTACATTTCTTTCTTTTTTTTTTTTTTTTTGGAGGAGGGGGTGAGGTGATGTGTGATAGATGCATTTATACATGTATTTCTGTTTGGGCCTTCTCCCAACATTTTATTTGTTACATTCATGAATCGCAGAGTTGTAATTTGTGAGTCAAATTTAATGAGAAAAAGTCCTCTTGTCTATTAAGAACACTAATTGTATATATTGCAAAATGTCTTTGATGAAAATTGATATTAATAAGAGGGGGGCGTGCTTCATTTTTTTATATTTTAGATGGAAGGTGTTTTGTAATATATGTAATGTATGATTGTTCTTAATCATACATTACAGAAAACTATGAACTCTACACAAACTGATGAAATTGATCGTTATCATCAAATATTGTCGCACACATGCTGAGAAATAACATTTTTGTGTTATGAGCAGGCCGTGTGTTTCCTTTGTTAACAAAAACTCGGCAGAGCAGCAACGCATAATAATGGATAACGTTATTGTTATAGCTCAGCACATATACAAATGTATATAAACCACCAGTATAGCGAGCTGTCTGTTTCACCTGAAACCCAAAACAACGTCTATTTCAGCAAAAAGCAACATATGGGGTACCCATAATATAAAACAAAGTTATGGATAATGAATAGAAAGTTATAGGGCTAAGTCTCCCTGATTGGTCAGTTGTGAAGGAAATCAGCAATATAATTTGATGATCGGCACTAAAAGCTTTCAGGTCGACTAGTTGTTTTGTTGTTTACTTGCACCTTGCCATTGTTGCTATTGAGGAAAGCATTTTATTACGGTTGTAAAAATCTGATCACAGGGCAGGTCTGGTCTCAAATTGAAGGTTTCATCACCGAAAGAATAATGTAGGCTCAGACTTATAGCTACAGGTACAGTAGTTGGTGAATTTTTGGACCCATTCAGGAAAACATGTTTAGAGAGTAAACAATAGATCACATGCTGAAAGACATTCATTATCCGCAGAGTAATGGTAGACAAACACAACCGTAATGATAAAAGTAATATATGTGTTTTATGGTCAGAAATTTTATTTCACTCATCCACCCCTAAAGACACACTTGGACTGGTCAAAGTCGTTGATTTTTGGATGAGTCCATTGTTTTTCAGGGGGTGGATGAGTTAAATAAAAAAAACACTGGTTCATATCATGTACTTGACTGGAACATTGGCGGTTACAGTCACATTATTTTCAGATACAATTTCCTGAAGTATTTCATTTGTCTGAAATATGATTGTACAGTTAAGTTTCTGTAGTCGTTATTAATACATTTTCATTGTTAAAAATTTCAAAAGATTTTAAGCTTTTTAAAAACGACAAATCTAATTCTATGTTTTCAGACACGGGTCTGAAACTAGTAGCTAGAATCGGAGATGGGATAGAATATGCACATTCGTTTATAACTACATTTGAAGGACATAAACAGTAATAATAATCACCTTGGATTACTGTATTTAACGAAAATATTTATTTAAAAATATTTAGGCAGGGTAAAAGGAACAGTTAAAGATAACAATTGAATACATGTAGGATAGACATTAATTCCTCTATCCGGAAATACAACAAATTCTTGACTCTAGACCGAGCACATAGAAAACAAATTCTTTAGTTATATATGTACATGTAAGATGCATGTACGTGTAGTCAGGCATGGTATTACATGTAAAAATACATGTAGGTACAAAAATATGAAAATCCCATGCGATATTGCAAAAAAACTCATATTTGGAAACATATAACTACAATGCATGAACAGAAGACAAACCTTTTTTATTTTACATTTTGTACAATAAAAACGTCAGGATAATTTTTTTTTTAGATTTTGAAGTACATGTATATCAATGTCTCTTTGATTGATCACAAATTGCGTGTTTATAAGACGATATGGTACGACCCTTTGTATCGGTTTTTACCATTCAATGACCGATATGTAAGTACATGTAAACATTTCAATTACATGCGGTTGTTCCTTCTCATATGATTTATATAGATAATTCCTCAGATTTTACAGGAATTTGACAAACATACCAAATACATGTACACTGCATATATATTAATATTATTGTGTTCATATAAATTACAGTGGACATTTTTACCCAACTTTTTGCTGCAACAAGCCCAATGACATTCATTTCATGCATGTAATAATGTTTTTATAAATGTTTTGAAGGCATAAATTATTATGCAATGCTGTAATTATTTTTTACACGCATGGAACTGTATGTAAATCAATTATAGTCTTGGTTTGTGCATAGCAAAAATGATAACTGAATAGCTTGCCAGTGCAGAAATTCAAAAAAAAAAAGTTTATGTTCATTTCGAACATAACTAATATTTGAGAAAAGAAATGAATTGTTTATGTGTGTAAGTAAATAAATCTTAGAGCAATACATTTGTACATTTAATTCTTCTTAATAGATTTAGCGGTCCAGGTTGAAAGGTGATTAAAAATCAAAGTGGATTGGCTTTTGACTACACATAAGTGAAACCTGGAATTCATATAGCTGTATGTCCATGTAAACGTACCCATGCCTAGAAATGTGCGTCAGTCAGTAGTGAATCATTACCACGTACATGTACATTTCACATAGCATTTCACTTCCTTAATTTCCTTTGAGAGTGTGGGATTTGGCATCATGGGAAGCATGGTGGGACTTTCGGAAGTCATGGTCATACATTTTTGTTCGTGTACATATGATTGATTTAAGAGTTACAGATTATATCAAAGTTTTAATTGAAAGAAGAATCATAAAACTTTGTATAAATCAGGTAGAAATTGAACATTTAATGGATAAATGACCAATGTTTTTTTTATTATTTTTTATTATTCTTTTGATATGATATTTAAAGTTTTAGATAAATTTAAAGGGAAGGGGAAACTAGCAACACGTCTGAATTTGCAAATTTCTAACATTTTACGTGTACATGTATACTGGGGTGTTATTTTTACCTTATAACGTCCCTCAGTGAATCCCCCCACCACATTTCTAATCTGTAACTTGTAAAAATAGAAATTAAAGTGTTTACAAAAAAGTAATCAAATTAATGTAAGTTTTATTGTATTTTGTGATGAATTTTAACAACTTGGTCTACATCCATCAGCTGGTGAATGATGGGAGGGCAAATACAATATATCATTAAATTTTGCCAGGTCGTACAAATAAACCTAAAAATTGTCGATTTGTTTACATTAAAACAGTTTCAATAATCTTCTTAAGTTTTTTGATAGTAGACATAAGTAACAGGACAATTTCAACATTGAAAATAACACAATCAACCAAGTGTCCAATTTAGTAATTCTTTCCACACTTGACAAACTCGAGGGTTATCCAGTCGTAGATATATCTTTATCTCCTTCACTAGAGAGTCACCGTGTCTTGATCTTTGTAACAGCACACCAAGACGAGAGCCTTTTCTATTTATTTCCTCTACGTTTTTGTGTGCTTTTCTTTCGCCTGTGTTTGCTATTTAGTTGCCTTAATATTCTGATAAGTGAGTGAATTTGTTTATTCACATCCATTGAGAGTTTTAAAGTTATATTTGAGTTGTGCCATTCTTAAAACTTTTATTAGCCAAGATTTTACTCTGCTCAAGATAAAAATCTGATAAAATATGTAATTTGAAGTTGTTTGAAAGTGGATTTAGTTGAAAGGTAAAGCGTAAACACAGGTAAAATTAATGGATAAACTTAAAAGAGGCAACTTCTAGAGAAGTTTGTAAGGACTCCTGATAAAAAATATTGTTAAAAGTGTAAGATGACCCTCAGGTGTCCTTAAAATCACCATGACGATAATTAAAACTTTGTTTTCAAAATCCCTTATTAAAATGCTTTTGTTAGTCAAAAACATGTATGAAAATTAACGAATTGAGAAATAAAGATAAATTGCATTATGATTTATTTGTTTTATCAAGTTTTTTTTTGTGAACGAATTGGTGTAAGATTTTATTCTTTTTTTGTAAAATATGTGTTAATTAATTCATACCATTGAAATGTTAAAGTACAATACATACATAATGTATATGTACATTACGGAGACAAAAGTGTAACGTTATACTGGCATTATTTTAGATTATCGTATTTTTTGGGTAAAATTTTACCTTGAGATTGAAAGTGAAATCAGTGGCTACATGTATATTGACAATAGACAGGTAATCGTATATTGTCTTAAATTGGAGTTCAAGGTACGTTTGCACAGGTAAAAATACTAAAAAATGGGTTTATGTATAACACCCATGTTTTACCGTCGAGAACTTTAAAAAGCAAACCAGACAGATCAGACTATTGTAGGATCTTGTTTTATAGTTTTCTTTTATATTCCAACAAATTAAGGCAGCTTACGATTTCCGATTTTATAGACCCCTGAGGCGGGTCTTGATCAATGGCTAAGGCTCAATTGGATCAACTTTGACATAACATTAGAGTGAGAAAAAAAACACCACAGGACCTAAAAAATAAAACGAAACCCGTTTGATGTACTTTGATTGACCTACTTGGATAGCCTTACATGTAACTCAAAACTTAAATCCAACTTTGACATAACATTAGAGTGAGAAAAAAAACACCACAGGACCTAAAAAATAAAACGAAACCCGTTTGATGTACTTTGATTGACCTACTTGGATAGCCTTACATGTAACTCAAAACTTAAATCCATTTACCCCTAAAAACACATTCGGACTTGCCTGAGTTATTGATTTATAGAAGAGTCCATTGTTTTTCAGGGGCTGATGAGTTAAAATGCATCAGTAGGCCTGTTATTGTTTTGTTCTTTGCTGATGAATCTTCGATTATTTTGGAAAATGATATCAAAATGACGAAAAACAACTATTAAAACAAAACGGACGAAAAACACCATTCCAACTTATAAAGGGGGTGGGGAAAATCAAGCAAATAAAACTTTTTAATGATCCCACATTCAACACCCCACCCCCACCCCAATCACAAAATTTTCAGTTGATAACAGTAGTCTTGTGCCTCCTGTAGTGAGAGATGAGTCGGTGGCATTTTCACATATGGTGGTACTTGGGATAAGATTAATGCGATGAAAGTATATACAAAAATAATTTGTATACTTAAGATGGGAACTGTATCTTAACAAGGTCTGTTACATCTGTTTTCTGGAGAGAAACGAGACATTTAATACATGTACATGTTGATACAAGATACTAGATTGAAGACTTTCTTTTAAATCACCAGAACATGCACAAATAACATATGTTTATTGGAATTAACATGCTGAATGAAGGTATACTGACATACATGTAGTTATCATAATGTAGGGGTAATTGATTATAATCCAGTTTGTGTGATTAATGAACTTTAAAAATAACATCAATGAAAAACTGACAGAAAAATCAGCAGCAGAAATATACAACACTTATTTATACAGTACACCTCTAACATTAAGTACTCCTTCTGCATCAGTTAATGACACTAATTATATGTACATGTATACAGTACACCTCTAAAATTAGGTACTCCTTCTGCGTCAACTAATGACACTAATTATATGTACATGTATGTTGTATACAGTACCCCTTCAAAATTAGGTACTTATTCTGTGACAATTAACAACACTAATTTATACAGCACCTTTCCAAATTTAGGTACTACTCATTCTACAACAAACTCTGAGTAATACACATCTTTGAGAATGTATAACATTATTTTGTTCTTGAGAAAAGTATTGAAATGTCTAAAAGAAAGGTTAGGCCTAGTTGATACACACAACTTTATATTCAAATGGAAAGGATTTGATCCATGATTCTTTTTCGCATTAAAGGACTTTATGTACCTTTCCCTATTTTTGTCATCCCCTGTATACATGGTACATGTAAAGCTTTTTTGTGCAAGCACAGGCACTTTCTTTTTAGTGTACATCATAATCTGTACAGTGTACAATAAATAAACAGATGTACATGTATCTGTCTTATGTACTGTATCAGTCTCTGGAATGAGACTTGTATCAGAGGCCTCCTTTTGGGGTTAGCATCGGACACTAATGGGCAGTCACTTAGAGAGTGGCATAGTGTAAGAGATACATTATATATTACATACATAATATGATGATCTTCTCAGATAATTGTTAAACCATAGGACAAAATCAGATATATAGATGAAGTACAATGTATATATCTTCCTCTTATTATCAGAATTAATGGATGTTCGATGGGATGGTCAGAAAGTTACGCCATAGTACATTATTGTGGTCATTCACAGGTGTTAAAAAGCAGTAACTAACTTTAACTGCCTTTGGTCAGTGAAGAGCCGGACAAATGTTAATGGCTCTGAATTTCTGTTTAACCAATTGACAGATTTTGTATGATTCGGGAGATAAATTTCGCCATTGTAATTTCAATAAACAACAAATCATCAGTAATGTTTCCCATCATGCAATCCTCTCGTTAGTTATGTATACATACACACCAGGTAACCGACACCCATATAGCTTTGGATACAGTCGAGCGATTTCTAGTCTTATTTCTAGTCTACCTGATAGTCGATAGTATTTTTGTTCTTTTCTGTTTCTGTAGCCATATACTTGTTACAGTCACTCTTATGGGATTTGTATCTACCTTGTTTGTTTTTAAACTTTCACATTTACTAGACATATATTTATTTAGATTTTTATCTTTTTCCTCCACCTCATTGAAATTCTGGATCCACACACTTGGCAAGCTTGTGTGTGTGTATGTATATATGTGTATGTATATATATATATACATATATATATATATATATATATATATATATATATATATATATATATATATATATATATATATATATATATATATATATATATAGATCACTGTTGTTCAGGTCTGGTATCTCTTAAGTGTAAGAGAAAAATGTTACATGTATTAAGTGTAAAAACAACAATATTGAAACAGATAATTGAAGTGATGTCAAGTTTCCTGAAATATTGAACCAATATACAATATTTCTTACAATACTTATAGTTAATACATATAGCTGACACTTGTCTCATTTAAGTGCATCGTTTAAGTGCATCACACACTTTTTGTCAAACTGAGTGCCAATTGTACCAGTCATTGTTCCTTTGAAAGTCTTGCAATATATGTCTCGTAACTTTTTATTGATCATAAATATCTTACATAATATCGTATCCAAACATGGTCATGAACTCTTGGCTGCGTTTACATGTAGGTATTCCAGAGTTATTTTTTATGTATGACAACACCCAACCATCCCCTCCTAAAACTTGCTCCCTGATCAAAGTTAGAAAACATCTGTTTATCGTATGGCTGCCATGAAAATCACTGCCAAAACAATTTCATGCTAACATTAATTTTTTTGTTACCCCCACCAGGAATTTTTATAAGGCAGAATAAATAAAATCTTTGTCAGTTATACGCAGAGAAAAAAGAGATGTGAATTTCTGTTTTAATTAAGATCGCTGACACAAACAGTTTGGCTTACTATAATATATACATGAACTTTGAGAGTAAACATTCATTTCATATTTTTGTGTGGAATGTTATTCTTGTAAGTCCAGACAAGGAGAAAAAGAGATCTTCACATGCCAAACGAGTTTCTGTAAATGACAAATTCCTATCCAGATTTACAGATGCATGGCTGTCGGGGAAAATATGATACAGCATTCATCTTTTTGTGTCTCTGTTTTCCTTTGTTCAACACAATGAGTTCACAACTATCATGTAAAATTTTCAGATTTTCTTCTTTTTTTTCATGTAGAATTAACTCATCAACCCCTGAAAAACAATGGACTCTTCTGTAAATCACTGGCTTAGACCAGTCCAAATGTGTCTTTAGGGGTGAATGATTATTAAACTATATGTAAGTGGTTTTTATTAGAATGTGGTCTCAAAAGACAGGTTCCACTGTGTCACCAATACATAGTACAGGAGAACCCATCATGAGAGACCTTCCCATTTGCTAGTACATGAACTGTCATCACTCATTAAGCAGGTGTTCTCTCTAACGAACTTCAATTTAAAGAAATATTTGATGGAGTGGTTTTCTGTGGTAACGGTCTGTCCAGACAGGTTCCATCATTGTGAGATATTTTGGATGATACTTAAAACCAAGGTCCTGTGTCGCGGAAGGTATGGCACGTAAAAGAACACTCGCTGCATTGACATCAGTCCATAGCACAGGTCAAAATTTGTAGAACTTTGCCTATAGCTGGGGACATCTCAATATAAGTGAAAAATTCTCGACAGAATGGGTTATCTGTCAAATGAAAATATATAGAACCACTGCTGCAAGAGAGAACAAATGTCATAATGATTGGTGTATCTATTATTAGCATTTTTACAAATCTCTGATTAACCTACATTTTAAGGTAACAAACCGGTGTCTTAAAAAATATTAATTAATTTTATGTTAATTTTGCAATATATATTGTATACAGTCTGTGATATTAATTTGTATTAGTGCCTATATTTTTTACCTGGACTTAAAATCTTCCTAGCTGTTACATGTACATGTAGTTAAAACCCTCAGATTCCAGAAGATAAATTTTCGAGGGCCATTAATATTGTCTGGACGTAACTGCCATATTTCTGTGCACCTAACATTTAATATCTTCCGTGATGAGATTGTGGTGAAGTTTAAGAGTCACTCGCTGATAAAGCACACACCTACTCGTGCAATAGCGTAGGAAATAATACCTTTACAAAAGATTGCCATCAATAATATCAAATGCAAACCTCTTATATAATTTTTTTCCTAAATAAATAAAAAATATGCAGAAATACTTAGCTAATATTTTCCATCAAGATTCCAGTAATTAATAACACAATCATTTCATAATGAGAACAGGGTAAAATAATTTGTTTGTAATGAAAATCATGATATGGGGGATGGGGGCTGAAATTGATTTAAGCTGTTAGCATCATAATATCTATTCTGATTATGATTACGTTACAATGTAGATCAAGTCATATGTTCTTTCACCGTCAGACAAACCATTTTGTTTTTACATTTTGCTCACCATCTCAAAGTATTCTTGTTCAAGATACCCCGAACTAACTTATTTTTGCACAAATTAAAATGACGTACATGTACATTGTACACATGCATTGTATTTAACATTTTGAAGATATTTTCATTTTTTAAGTTGTTAAAGATTTATTCCTTGGTTTCTTATTTTTTTTACACAAAGACGTAGAAATTTTCATTTTCTCATCCATAAAATCATTATATCAAGAATGTTTATGTCCGTTTTTTTGAAGTTCAGCTGTGGGGGGGATGTGGGAGCAAACAAAGTAAAATAAATAAGTACTCAGCTCGAGAAAAATAATCATTTCTATCCCTTTCTATACTTATAATTACTGTAAAATGTCTACTTTAACACCAGAAATTAAGAAATAAAGAAAATAAAAAAAAAAAAGGAAAATGCTCAGGTCACGACAGCTATGGGTGCATCTCAAGTTCTATCTATTCAGCTAAAAGTTCATCGTCAAAAATGTATTGAAGAATTATGAAGTGATTTCGCAAACAATTATTCCAATTTTCTCAAATTATTTTGAGTAAAATGAAGATGTAATTATCAAATGTCGACTGGTATTTGCTTTTAGATAATAATTACAGACATTTGAATTAAGCGAGAGTCCCCATCCCTTACACAGCGATGTATAAGCTAACCTTGAAGTTACCAGTTTTGTTATGTGTAATATTGCTCGCCATTTAAATTGATTGTTTGATTTCTCGAATAAGAATCGCTTATGTTCACTTGCCGTAATTTAATTAAAATTTGTTCCTTCTAAGGAAATTGGTAAATTGGAGAAGACGACACAAATACTTAAAAAGCCAGGTAGAATAGACGGCTTTAGTAGCGAGATATACATTTATAATTTTATATTTGGTTTATTTTCTATGTGCTTTCTGCGTCTTTGTTATCTCGCTGCACTATTTTGATGTTTTTTTTTGTGATGATAACAATGTGTGTTCTGTTTTGGGGTCCGAAAAAATGACTCAAGTAATCTTATCAGTAGGTAAAGTAAATTACCTGAATATATATTTCCAGGTGAAACAAATTAACTTACCTGTCTCTCAAAAATCAAATTAATGTCAGGTAAATCATTGCAAGACACTCAGACACTGAGTGAAACTTTTAAAGGATGTGAGAAAGATGAATTTCATTATAATTTTTTTTTTTTGCAGAATATTTTACAAAAATACCCATTCCCTTTCTTGAAGGATAAACTTGATTTTAAGTAGGATTCACCCCACAGGCACTTGTTTCTATCAATGAGCAGGGCTGAGCATTATGCACCCTACACAATACATAATTGATAAATTAATACCACTGATAGAAACAAGTGCCTGTGATTCACCCCTACCACTAAGTTTCCACCCATAAAATATCAAATTTTCCCACAAAAAAGCTTGCAAACAAGTGAAGCACACCATCTACACATGCACACACATGCATGCACACACACACACACACACACACTATATTCATCAATGACATCTGACTGTTCTTTGATCTGTTTGAGTCATGGGTACGCTATCATTTTGTCGACACTGATAAGTACAAGATAGTATTTTTGTCAATTCTTCACGGTATTATCAATTTGAAATTTGTTGCGGAAATAGAGTGGTTAAAAGTTCAATCTTTCCACATGACGGTTCTTTGATATCTCAGTGTCATTCTTTCCTAGTTTTCAATAAACACAGGTATTTCTTCAAGGTGTGTGCAACACTATGATTTCAAGGTGTTTACTAATGGACAGCTTTTGTGCACATTCTGACCTTTGACCTTGTCCATTTCAAAAATCGTGAAATGGTCATTACTTCTTGTCCAGCTACTGACAGAAAAATTTTAAGTGTGCAGTAATCGAGTTCATTGAGGCGATGAATAAAAACACAATCCGATTAAACATGTAAAGAAATTCGTCTGGGATAACTTTTAGAAAATGGGCAGCTGTCACCCACAGATATCCTTGTTACTTGTCATTTGACCTTTGAACACAGGTGAAAAGATACCAAAATGTTTGTCTCCTTTTATATTGATATTGATTGGATTTTCAATTTGTTATTTTAGAATTCCATTATAGGTAAGATTTAGAAAACAAGTGCCTACACTGTTGTCCAGTGCATGTTCTGTTGTCCATTAATACACGGCTTTAATATTCTCATTACGCTGGATTACATTCGAACCGTTATGAACTTCTTGATCCGGTTTCAATTGTGTTCAAGAGGGGGAAGTCCTTTAAAAGAGATATAGATAAAATTTAAGATTTCAGGTAGAATATTAAAGAAATATTTTACATTTTTTATCACTTACAGGTACATTTTAAGTGAGAAAAGATCAATATTTGGGCTTTTTTTTTTATCATAATTTGTCATCCTTTGGGACACCAGTGGCCGATATATTTCGGGATCTATAAACTTTTTTTTTGTTTTTTTTTCTGCCAGTTTTCTTCTGTGTTTGGTATATTTCAAGGCTAATAGTGACTCTGGTTTCGTGTAGAAAAATAAAATCAACAAACCCACCTGCAGCAGTGATAAAACATACCTGTGTTGATCAAACTGTTGTATTTATTTAGCACCATTAGAATGTCCATACAATATATACATGTATATTGATTGAACAGAAATGAACTGAAGCGAACCGAATAAACTCCTTGGTCCCATTTCAAGATACGGTATTGATATGCCTCCAATACCAATAAATCAAAACTGTTATGAATAATTAACATTGTAAATATGCTGACCCGTTATTACTTACACTTAAATCAAATTCTACTGATTTACAGAAGCAGTTTAACCCATTCACCCCTAAATACACATTTGGACTGGTCTAAGTAATTAATTTACAGAAGAAACCAGTGTTTTTCAGGGGTTGATGAGTTATGGAACAGAAAGAAAGATTCTGGATATATTTTGATATTCGCAAATATACAATTATCATATATTTATATAAATATATACATCTATTTATAGTTTTAGATATTTTTATTTACAATATACTATAGACCCTTTAGCAGTAACTGCGGTGACTTTGCAGTTACTGCAGTCTTCCGATTGACAAAATGATACAGATACCATCAAAAACATAGATGTCGTTATAGTAACTGATTGTTTCTTGATGTCATTTTCTGGGAATCTGTATCATTTTGCCAACCGGAAGACTGGCAAAGTCACAGGACCGCAGTTACTACTAAAGGGTCTGTTATCATAGTTTGATGTTGCATTGTCTGATCTTCACCATATAACTGTTACCATATAATTGGATTGATTCACTCAATGAAAATGTATTTGAAATCTATACAAAAAGTCTTAAATGCAGTCCTGTTTTTATGCCCCCGGCCTGAAAGGTATATAGTATAGTGTTTTGATTGTCTGTCTGTCTGTGTGTCTATTATGACGTCTGTTTGTCTGTCCATAATTCCATCCCGCTTACATATAAAGTTTAATATTTCAAGTTTGGAAGTTCATCTAAGGGTTGCTCACACTTCACTGACATCACATGCCCCTGGGGGTGGGGTGGAGTCAAAATGTAGGACATTGCAAAAATTTGTTGGGACCTGGGGCATTTGTGTTTCACAAACACATCTCGTTTCTTCTCGGTGCAGGTACATTTACTGCACATGTAAAGAGATGGCAGAAAGCCATTTATGTATAAAGCTAAAGTGCAGACTGTTCAATTTTTTTTTTTACCAATCAATATAATTTTCCAGTGTTTGGGGAATATATGCAATATTGTGTAAAATGTGATGTTGTTTACATTGATAAGTACATACATACATACAAACTATTCACTTTGTACCTGTTTTGTACTTTATTTGAACAAGCACATGTTAAGAATGTCCATTCCTTTTCAATGAATCTCAGAGATATCTATAGATATTGTTGGAGATATGTGCGTATAATTAAATGCCCTGGGGGATCTGGGTAGGAGTGTAGTGACCATTATGTCCTTACTTAACTCATAACTGGTGTGGAAATAATCATTACAAATCTTCATGTTACAACAGAAAATTTAAATAACCTGCTATTGACAAGAATTTTTACCATAATCAATAAAAACATTGACCTTTGAGATCCAGGACACTTTGTATTGTTCCAGAACGGAGTGGCATCATAAATTCTTTCCAGGTGATGTTTTTATGTTTCATTGAAAACCAGGTATAAAGGTAGCAACTTCACTGGCATAAATAATAAATTAAACTTTTGAATTTTCTTGGCCTGCTAGAGATCATGACAAGCAAATATGAAACTACAGGTCTTGAGAATGATATGCTAATATACATACTTGTAACTGAAGAGCCAATCAGGGGTATAAATACTAAATGACACCTTCACTATAATATCATTATGCATTTAACATGTGTCTCCAGGTTGCACACACTGTTACAGGATTCGAATCTGAAATGTATCGTTGCGGTCCACTTTTTGTCATAATTTTTAAACTACTTCAGTGGAGTGTGTTACCTCGCTTGTGGAAATTTGCGGACCCCTCCCCATATAAATCAACCTCCTCTACGTACTGAAGAGCTGAAGGCCCATCGCATCTTGGATACTGTGCAGATTGGTTTTTGATTGGCCGGTACTTAAGTTGTGTGATTAGATTCAATCGTATCCAGATACCATAATTATATCGCATCTGGTTGTAAAAATGCATATTTTATGGTTTTGAACTGGTTCATAAACATCTAAATGTTAATTTGAAGTTTTCTTAAGTGTTAGCTTTGGTACTGGTAGCTGTGAAGAAAAGAATAAAACAACAATGAGATCTGTCTGTTTTATTCCTGTTTAGAGACTCGTGAATTTATGAGGTTGCAAGGTCAAATAGTCTTGACGCAATTTTGTTCTTCCTGCTTTTATATACAAGAAATGGTATAAGTTCTGCACTGAACAGTGAAGGTCAAAATGTTGGACAGAAATAATTGACAAAATGTCCATAATTACCTGATGAAAATTTTATGTGAATCAGTAAATTTGTTTATACATTTGCATGGAAAATTGGAGGCTGTTTTGTGTCTGGTAATGATAAATTATGTTCATCATAGATAAGATACACCAGCCAGCTTCTATAATGGCCCTATCATTGACCCTGATTACGAGTTTCGTTAGAAAGGCGGGGACTAGATACGACTAGATACGTGTACATGTATACTGCACTTTAATGTCCATGTCATAATTTGTATTTAGGCTATCGTGAAACTGATTTTCAGTATAATGCAGTTGTGTGCGTCAATCACAAAACATGTTCATTTCATGCTCATTCTGGATTTGGGAATATTTTGACTTCATAATGAAGTTATATCCTAGTGAATTGTAAACTTGAGGCACTAAATTTGAGATTGAAAGGAAAAAATATTAAAATAAATTATGTCAGAAATTGAATTCTGTGATACAGAATTCAGTCATTTCTTGTATATTTTCACTGTAATTTCAAGTTTTCAAAAGACATGGGATGATATCAGAAAAGCAATTTCTGATTGAATGCGGTTGAGGGGGTATGTTTTTTTCAGATTATTTTTCCATCTATTTTAGTTTGTTAATTAATTTTCGTACTTGAAAATGGCTGCTATAACTCAGGTGTGATAATATATAAATGATTAGTCACGGTTTCATATCCTCGTATTTGACAAGTCCTTGTAATATATGACAGGTATGTGCTGTTACAAATATTGGTCAAAAGACAATTAAAACTCGCTACTTAAGTGACCTTTACCTGCTCTTCAAATGGACGGGTGTAAAGAAAGCTGCCAAACCTGTGATTTAATTATGTTTAATAGGATTATAATACTCCAAAAAAGTATCCAAAAGTTTCAACTATTATGATCCACTCAACAGTGAACAGCATGTTATAAGTTTGACAAACAAAATATAATCTGATTTGCTTTGAACTGGTGCTGACCACCCCTATTGTACAAATGAGTGGAATATTCCAGTAAATAATATGTGAGAAATTAAATGTTGGGTATATAAGGTGAATTGGTGTGAAATGATAATAGACAATACTAACATATTTACTGCCTTAAATTTTAGGTACATTGTATATTGTGCATAGTAAAATGTAATTGAATCTTGAGGTATCAATGTCTTAGTCTTGAGAGACCAGGGCCCGAAGTCACAAAATTCACTCAGTACTCAAGCTCAACTAACTTTTCATGATGTGAAGGTAAATTGATTCTGTAACTGGACATGTTTGTATATTGAAGATATACAATTGTAAATCATGATCAAAATTATTGCTCATTTGAAGAAAACTTCCGAAATGTTAAAAAATAGTTTGAGTACGAACTCAAATTTTGAGTACTGTACTCAATGTATTTATTCATTTTTTACAGGAAAATCATAAGTGTGCCGAAAAAATTTATATGTGACTGATGTAAAATATTAATATGTTACCTATGTCCTTCAGTTTGGAAGTTTTACAAATGATTATATAGTCAAAATGATGAAATAAAAGTTGAGCTTGAGTACTGAGTAAATTTAATGATTTTGGGCCCAGGATTTATTCCTCACTTATTTCATTTGAATATGACCATGGACTCGCTCTTGGTGTGACCGGTCAGCGGGGGATGCTTACTTTTACATGGCACATGATCCCACTTCTGGGTTTCAAGGAGGTCCATGTTTTTTCAAAGCCCACTAGATTTATATACAGTATCCTGGACATCCTGAAGATTTTAATACTTTGGTATTTGTGATTTTTGTATTCAACAACTTCTTTTAAAAGAGCTGTGTTTACCCCCAAAAATGATTACAATTTTTTCTTCTTTTACTACCTGCACTTGGTGCACAATAACAAATAAGAGCTATACACAGGCATACAAAATCTTATATTTCTATGAATATTTTGTGAAAATAGAGTCTGGTCCAGTATGGTATACATATATACAAATAGTAAGGTTGAGTTAATTAATTGCAATTGAAAAGTGCCAAACTGGGTTTCTCAAGCGATTTTCACAACATTTATAGGAATTTAAAAATGTTTATTTCTTTGTATCTCATTCTTGTTATTGTGTATCAATCTAAGTAGTAAAGAAGGGAAGAAAAGTTTTTGAAAAACAAAAAAACACAACTTTATGCCCCTTAAAAAAAATTATTCCTTAATATTATCACGGGTGGACCTAGAGAGGTTTAACGTAGCTAAAACAAAAATTATCAAATTCATCTTGAGATTTCATTATAAATTAGATTTGAGATATTTATAAGATTTATCCAGGTATTTGTAATTTTGGGAAAATTTAGTATTTCATTTAGATTACTGGTAATAGACAATTATATGTCGGACTCGTAATAGTCAATTATATATCAGAGGTTTCAAATAAGCAACTGAGTATGACATGTATTGTAAACATCTGGTAATCGTGTTTAATTGCTGGTGTTGATATCACAGACGTTTTTTAAAGATTCTCTTTAAATCTTCAAAAAACTTTACTCATACTTATTTGAGCATTGATCATTTGTTTGCTCATTTCAGAAATATTGCCATTTCTTTCATGTTTTTTTTTTTTAATATATATGTTAAAGTTGGAAGATGTCATTGAGAAAAAGTGTTGCCTTGACTTGGAAGGTACATTCTGGTGTCGATATCTATGTATACGCACTCGGACGACCAGGTTTAATTACGGCAGAAATGTGTGTAAAATGTAACCACAATTATTGCATGTCAGGGTTACAGGGTAGCTTCTACCCGTAATGATTATAGACCATAGTGTGTTACATTCTTTAATTTTAGGACTTTAGTTGATATAGGAGAGGCTGACGAATAATTTAAAATGGCAGCAATTCAAAAGAGTTAAAAAAAAACGTATCCTACAAGAGGTCAAAGGACTAGTGAAATTGGCAGTTTTTTGTGTCATATAAAGTTTATTTTCTTTGTTGGGAAATTTTAGTGGCTTTTTTATGATCTGCATTTACAGTTACGTTTGGTGGTGTGTGGTTTTAAAAGCGAATGTGTAACAACTGCGAAAAAACACTTTTCTAGCATTTGGTTACTTTTTAAATGTCATACTTATATATTGTCAGAAGAAAAAATCGAAACAAAATTTATTTTTTGAATGACCTAAAAAAAAATTGCAAATAAAACTTGAATTTGAATAAGTGCCGTAAGGATATCAAGTGGCTATTGGTGCAAAGATGTTGGATGAGTATCATATATTATTGTGGAAGACCCAGTTATCGAATTTGGTCAAAGTTCTTTATTGTGATTTTTTTCTGGGACATTTTTTGAAAAGCTTAAGTCTGTAGTGAACTGGTTGTAATAAATCATACAGTATAAATGTTTTCAATATCATTTTCGTGGATTTTTTCTTTTTTATAGACATTTTCATTTCAAAGCATGTATGTGCATGTACATGTACATGTACTTGCAGTTCTTTAATTTTTTATGACGGACAAGAATGCCAATACCTTCATAACAAATACATGTATATTGTAAATCTTGTTTCTGTTTTTATTCCAAAAGTAGATAAAAAATAGAATATTTATTGATCATATTTCATTATGCATTAAATGATAGAGTGGAAGATTGTATATATACATGTAGATTTATTTCGTTATTTATGGCGACTTCATTGCTTCCTCAAAGAGTCCAGAGTTTGCAGCAAGAACCATTTTACTGCTGAATGATAAAAAATCAGTGCTTTCATATTCTCATTGCAGAAAATCTAAAAATGAAAAAAAAGGCAAATTTGACATAAAAACCCATACATCTTGCAGTGTTTTTATAGAACTTGCCTTTTTAATCATAATCACAAATTTAAAGGAGCATATCGCCCTATGATGTGGGTCTATGAGATGGAATGGTCACAGTCAGTTAATTTCTACAATTTGTCTTCATTTCCATAGCATGTCACACTTGGATGACTTTATAGATGTAATAGGAGCTAGAACTATGATGAGTGTAAATCTGTTGATTTTCCTCTTTCCAAAGTGTTAAATAAATATTTAGAATGAAATTTTTTTTATGGAAGACAGAGGAACCTGTTAAGTAAGACCACCTGTCAAGTAAGACCACCTGTCTTATGAGACCCAATCTGAAAACCACTTAGTTAAACAAACTGTAAATAAAACTTTTTTTTTGGACAGACCACCTGTCTTGAGAGACCACATTTCAGTGGCAGAAAGGGTGATCTCTCAGGACAGGTTCCACTGTATCCAAATTATTTGAGCTGAAGGGCAGTATTGACATGCAGGTGCATCAAAGAAAAGTGTTATTCCATTCTCTAATTTTAGACTTTTCATCCAAAACCATTAAAAAAAAAAACTGTAGTCTGTGTCATTTGAAAGGTTGTTCATGGTCAGTTAGATGTTTGTAGGTATGACAATTGAAAGGTAGTGCAAAGTGATGTATTTGCTACAAGATGGATGCTGTAGGAAGTAGGCTGTGTTTGGGGTTGGCTCTAGATCTTTCTTCTTACATCAAAGGTTGCAGGATTTTTATGTATATTTCTCTGACACTAATTGGCTTGTCAATTTCAGTCAGTCTTTACTAACAGGCAAGAGAACAGTTGAAGTGAGGTGACCCAATTTTGACAAAAAACAAAATTATGGTGATTGAAAATTTTGAAATTAAAACCCAGATGTTGTTTGTTTTCTCTCTCAAGTTTTCATGCAGGTCTGAAATATTTTACATTCAAGACTTGTGCTTGTTTAATTAGTGTGTTACGCCCATTCATAAATTTCTCAATCATATGGTGGTGGCCTGAGTTATAAATGAGAATCAATTAACTCACAAAATGTTTTATTTAAGTGAACAACTTATATGCATATACATGTAGGATGGTGTGATTTATTCTGTCAATACATGTGTCTTTTTTTATTTTATTTTAAATAAAGCTTATAAAAGAAAATGAATCAAGTTCATTGCAAAAGAAACATGTAATATGTAACAGCTAGCTGCTTTCTGAGAAACTTTTGATATCCATGGTTACAGGTTTTATCTTTTGCGATTTACTAAATGTTGAAAGTGGTCTCTCAAGATAGGTGATTCCTATGGCAGTTGAGGTTCACTATATTTACCTGGTGGCTTAATAAATTCACAGGTGCATGTTAACCTGCTGTTCACTTAATTCCTGTGTTTGCATAAATAATGCAAAATATCAACAACAACAAAAATTCAAACTAGAAATATTTATTATCCTTGGTTGGCATGTACATGTGACCTTTAACCTCGTGCTCAGCAATTTTACTGGACAGTTTTATTATACCAAAAATATTGTTTTTTTTTTTATATCTTCCTTTTAAAATAACATTTACATGTACCAGTAAACAGACGCATAATGATATAAAATTTAAAAATTTAATCTTGTCTTTTAATCAGGAATATAAGATAAATGGTTATATGAAGTGAGAGAAAGATTTTTCATGGTCCATGATTTTCGAGAAATGCTTTATAATTTAGGCCGGAGGGGAAGTGTTATACTTGGTAATACTTCACACATTCATTTTAGAAATGCAGTTATAAAGATGATCTGGTTTTCTGCCAATATTACAAAATTTAGATATTGTCACAGTTCAAAAGTATGTTCAATGGACATTTGGTATTTTGTTTGTCTTCCAAGGTGAAATTCGGAGGATTGTAAGGTGGTTGTGTGATATTTATAAGTTGTGATATATACCTTGATATATATATCTGCATTTGAATAAACATGCATAACAAATACACCTGCATTACACACAACACCTGTTGGTATATGTACAGGGGACAAAGTTGTAAACATTTAATGCATTCTCAATGCCTGCATGTGAATAAACCAGGTACAAATGTACAAATACAGGTGTGTATATAGATACATGGTAACATACATGTATATGTAAATGCATGTATGCTGTACACGAAATGTGTGTATAATGTGAATTTGGGGATTTTCCCCACTTCCAAATTTATTGGTCCTAGGTCCGGAAAATTTGGAAAATATTTAACAATTTTACTAAAAAAGAAAAACTTAATTTGAGACATTTGTTTGAAAATACACAATAGGGCACATTCTGAAGTACATGTATGTAAGAACGTATGCACATATAAAAAAGTAAACAGTCACATGCTGTACTCTTTTATGAAAGGAAATTAATAACATACATGTATTTCTATGCTTAACATATAATCAGAGAAAGAGGGAGAGAGAGACAGTGTGTGTCACAGTCGCAACTGATTATAAATGTGAACTGTGCTCATGTGATTGTTATTTTGAACTTTATTGTTTATGACTACATAGATCAACACACTGCGTCAACTTGTAGGAAGCCAGTCTTATGATCTCCTCTACAAAATGGAATTAAAAACCTGGTTTAATTTACATATGTAATATAATTTAAAGTGATACTTTATTGAAAGTTAAGGTAATCAAATTCAATTTTGGAACACATTAAACCCAAAGTTCTGTACAGACGAGAATTTTTCATAAAGTGAAAAAAAAAAATGTTAATTACATATATCGCGGTATTGTTAATGTGTTTGTAAAGGAAACCTAACATTGGAGAGGTATCAAAAGTTCTAAATATCAAAGCTGACTCAAGCGTGGAATAAACGATGCCAAGCCCTATTTGCTTGTAAGCTTCATTAAGTGACTTCAGTTGACTAAGTTTAATGTTGTTTTGTTGCCGTATTCTATATAGAATTTACAAAATTTATTTTCTGCCACAAGAGATACAAGTTTTATTCAAATTTTAATCTACACGACGTTCATCGTGTCTCTTTTGAAAACATCTTTTTATTTTTTGTATGTCCCAGATATCAAAGATTGGAATTATTTTGTTTGTGGTCTGTTTGTGTTTCGGTTTCATAACTTTTAAACTTCCCCATGTCTTTTGAACCGAACTGGAGAAATTTTTTTAATATTTGGCATGATAACTGCAAATAACTTGATTTGTCCTGGACATTCTATTGTTTTATACTTTGGTATCTGAAATTTTTTACATTTATGATTTTCGTTGAGGTCATATCATGTTTACTTTGATAAAATGAGCAAAAATAACTAAAATTTGAAAGAAAATCAAATTGCAATGGAATTGACTACTGGTATATCTTTATCAATTGGAAACAGATTTTTACACAAATTTTTGCCTTGAGTCAGTCTCAAAAATAAGACCATGAAAATTTAAAAAAAAAAACAAACAAAAAAACAAAGCAAAATAGATTCTGATAGTTTCTAATGAAAATCCTACAGGTGAAACTTATCTTTAATGAATATAAGTCTGTTTGTTAACTAATATCAAACAATATGTAAATATATCCCACTATAAAACTGTCACATCAAACCATCGTATCAACAAGTGATTCATTGATCAATACCAATGTTCATTTCACAGCTAATTCATGCATAAAGTTCTGTATACTTATGTTCATGATGTCAATCAAGCCATAAAACGCAAGTACAGAGGAGCATGTTTTAAAAAACTGTCCTGTATTGGAAGTCTTTGTTGTCTTGAGACACCTGGACATGTCTTGAGATATCACCTTGTCTTGAAATGACATCCAGTCTTAAAAGGATATACTGTCTTAAAAAGAGGCCAACATGTCTTCAGAGGTCACATTGTCTCAAAAGGTCACTGTGTCTTTAGAAGCAATCTTGTCTTGAGGCCACCATGTCTTGAGATCCAGACATTATTCTGAAGCCACCAAACATTGTCTTGGGACGCATTTGTGTCTTGAGAGATCATTCTCTTTTGAGATGTCCATCCCTAGTCTTTAAAGATACCCTCTTTTCAAAAGATTACCTCTAAAAGTTATTTATATGTAGCTACATTTACAAGGCTTGATTTATGCCACTGAATACTAGTGGGAATTCTAAGTTTTGTTATCTTTTAATATTCAAAAAAGTGTCTCCTTTTTATATCTGTATAAATTCCCTCAATTTTCATCCATGAACTGATCGACAAAACTTATAGAAAACAATTCTGATCAAAATTCTTTGACTTTCAATGACCATTGACTTTCCCCTTGTTATATCATAGCTGGTTGAAACTTTTAAATCTTAACTGTGCACAGCCATAACAGCTGATTTAAGAAACACATCTTACCAATATTCAAAAGAAATCTCTTAAAGGATTCCAGAAAGGTTCTAACATTGGCACGTGGTTAGGTAAAACTTTATGAGGTGGAAGTCTCATGAATTGTTAGAGGATTTATTCCTTTATTTTTTATGGTACAGTTATGTCACACATGGGGTATGTTGTGAAGGTAGTATATCCTTCTGATGACCCAGCGACTTAGCTCAGGTGAAAGTTGCCAAACTGATCAATGGCCAACATAGTCATTATGTCAGCTATTGTATTCCACCGTCTGGATCAGCCCCCCCCCCCTCTTTCCCATGAATTTGGTAGGTGTAAAGGAGGCTTATAATGGCTTATGATGTAACCTTCAGATTTTCTCTGTATTTACAATTAGCAATGTTGAATTTACAGGATTTGCCATATATTGAATTACAGAACAGCATGAAAAGCAAAATATTTATATCTTTAATCAGATGATTATGGGAAACTTATACACCTTCATTTTGGCCACAAATAGTGTGTTACATGTTGGTAAAGAATGTTAACAGAGGGGGCCTTGTCATGACACAATGTAGTTCTAAGTTGATAAATATATTTTGTATTAAGATAATACTCAGGCTTGATCAAGTACATGTGTATAGTAATATATATTTGGCGCAAAATAATAGATTCTATAGTCGTTTATTTGATTTATCTATAGTATGTTTGGGGTTTTTGGACAATAGTTCCTTTAAATTTGGGGTGATTCAACATATGCATTATTTCTCGGTGATCGTTTGTAAATATACAGCCACTTTTGTAAGTTAACCTTAGACTTATGAAACATACGATATGTGATAACAGCTTATATAAATGAATCATCATTTCTCACTTGATTCACAACCACATATATAAATGAATCATGATTTCACACCTGATTCACAGCCACATATATAATTGAATCATGAATTTACACTTGATTCACAGCCACATATATAAATGAATCATGATTTCACAATTGATTCACAGCCACATATTTAACTGAATCATTATTTTGCATATGATTCACAGCAACCTATATTTACATCGTATAATAGTCAAAGTCAATATTTCACATTCTTGATTCACATCAACATTTATAAATGAAACTGAGTTAACAAAAACAAATGTACACTGTATATAAAGGAATCATGATTTGACATATATCACAGTACAAATGAAATATAGATAGCAACTAGATATAAATGAAACATTATCTGTCACACATCTCATAGCAATATCATTCATTTGCATAAAATGTACATAAGTTACTATTTCTGTATTTCATTTTCCATCAATACAAAAATATCTATAAAATCTCTTATTAACCTTTTTCTTAGTTTCTTGTTAAAATTTAACTGAAATATATATATATATATATATATACACATATATATACACACACACACATGTAAGTACATATGTATACGATTTTCATTGAACTATAAACCACATTTCACCTGTCATATACACTATTCATATTATTGTATTTCTGTGGATATGTATACCTATGTATGTACCTTTATAATAATGTAAACTTTTGTTTGTCTTAATTACAGGTGATAATTACTGTTGATGATCAGAATGACACACCCCCACAATTCACGAACACGTCCATGGTAGCCACCATCCCAGAGAGCCTGCCTCAAGGAAGTGAAGTGCTTCGTGTAACTGCCACAGATCCCGACACGACTGGCGGACCTTTGACATACAGAATTACAAATGGAAATGATGGTTCCTTTAGTATCAACAGAAATACAGGTATTAAAAATCTTACATGAAATTAGGTGCTATTTTTTTTCAAAAACATACTGGAAACTGTATACTAACATTATCGTATATTTCAGGTAAAAAAATCATAATGTATACAAATTTCCAGGTAAATGGATTGTATTCTCTGATTCTCATTATAGGGATGAAATCGTTACCTGTACATGTATGTTGCCAATGTGCTATTTACAAATGTACAAAGCCGACTTGGCTCAGTCGGTAGCATGGGAGTCGGGAGGTCCCGTGTCACAGTAAGTGTCGGCACGTTAAAGAACCCTCAATGCTCAATGGCCGTAAGTGCCGAGCATAGGCCAAAATTTGAAGCCCTTCACCGGCATTTGGTGACGCCTCCATATGAGTGAAAGATTCTTGAGTGGGACATTAAACAACAATAAACAAACACACAAAACAAATGTACATGTATATTTGTCATGGCAGACATGAACATCCTCCTGCGATTTCAACATTTGTCTTTAAAAGTTATTTGAGATAATCAATATGAAATATCAATGTCATAGTGATGTCACAGTGATATTGGTCTCAATGTGACATTGAAAACAGTGTCAGGTTTGTTTTAGAATGTCATGAAGTGAAAACATCAACATTACTGTGACATGCCATAAGATCTTTGGTAACCATGGAGACATGTGACATTAAAATATGACATATTATAGATCCATTGTAATTTTCTTTCTTTATAGCTAGCTGTCTATGGGTGTTCATTTTTCAAACAAAGAGAAGACTAAAATCTACATTGTTTCATTTAAAAATTGTTTAGAACTGTATTTGTGACTGGTGTTCATCATAATACATTTTCTATGTTTATTTCATACAATGTACATCTTACTAAGGTGTTTTTCTATTCATTTCGTAGGTTCAATCACAACTACCAGAGCCCTGGACAGAGAGAAAAGATCCATCAGCAGGTTGAAAATTGAAGTGTCAGATGGCATGAACACCTCTATGGCCACCGCTGTGATTATTATTTCTGATATTAATGATAACACTCCTACGTTCACCAAAACCAGGTATTCCTTTGATATTGATGAAAACACGGCCATCAACACAATTGTTGGCAGAGTAGAGGCAACAGATTCAGATGCAGGACTCAATGGCAAAGTTACATACAGTTTGGAGTCCCAATGGGGACAAAATGTGTTTCATTTAAATGGTACTACTGGAGTTTTTACACTTATCAGTCCAGTTGATTTTGAGCAGGTATGTAGTCTTAAGTTTCAAAATTCTTCGTAATTGAAAGAATTTTTTCACAGTATTAGGGACATCTTGATCTGATTTTCAAAAAATTAGATTCTGAATGTGATGGATGGAGTTTACGGCTGAGATGTTAGTTATGAAAGTTTTTCCACATATTCTAAAACCAAGCTGACATTTTTATCAGGTTTGAATGTTCAGATAGGTAGCAGTAGAAATTATCGTGATGTTTATAATTCACGTAAAATGTGTACAACTAACATAAATTTGAAATTTACAGATGTCTGTTGTCCCGAAAAGTAAATTTGATAAAGAGAAAGAGAGAGAGGCAAATATGAATAAAGTTATACACTGCACAGACGATAAAACAGTAAATGGACTCTGTATTGGGGATTTAAATGTTTCTTTCTGATTTTGTTTACGTAACCTTCTTAATATTGCACAAAGATGAGGTTCTGTCTAGTAGATATTTGCTTTCCATGTTACTAGTACATTGTAGCTTTGATAAATTTTGACACTGGGTCTTGACAATGTATAATCCAGTCTTAGATGAGGGGAGGGTGTAGAGCATACTTGCTAAATCTGACAATTATGTTCAGTATACAAGCATTTGAACACGTAAAAGCAATATGAGATTCACTCTCGATTGGGTCTTACCTGTATTTACCAAAACAAGTCACTTCACTGCTTTCAAAGGCCACATCTTATAGTTATTATAACTCATTTGACATCCTTTGTCACACAAATTGAACCAATTTTCCGTTATTTATTATTATCTCCTTTTTTGCAACTCCAAGAACGCGTAAATATATTAACAAAACATTATCAATAGTCATTTTTTTTTTTCTCTGGGCTGAAGTAATATACGCCATTTACGAAATACGCTATTTTTCATCACTTTGATTTTGAAAAAAAGAATTTAACAGGTCTTACAAAAGGAGTCGTTTTCTTTTAATCGGTCTGTAATCTTTTTTGTGGTATTTAGACATAATTAGAGGTTAATTTGGTGAAACTGGACAATCTCACACTTATCGACCTCATGGTTCAACTTTTTACATAATGTACAGAATTCATGACTTAACGTTTGATTTATTTCATACTATTGTATTTTATTGTGAGTAGAAATATTTGTAAATTAAACACAGTGGGTGTTTTTTTTATAAATTTTACCTCCAAGGTGATCTTTTTTTACTGTACATGTAATTGAAATCAGATGACGAAACAATTACACTTGTAATACCTTCGTTCCTTGTTAGGAACCACACCTGGATGTGCATTGATAACGTCGGTTTCATTCTGTAATTTCAGTCATCAAAATTTATCATCTCATATTCAACTTTGGTATTATGTTTATAACAAGAATGAATTATATTTTGCATCATTAAATTTAAGTGATAATGATTACTGGAGTTCTGACGAATGAAGTTCATAAATCTAAGGATGGCACCATAGACTAATTGTTATGAAACCATGTTTATGAGATCAAATTTGACCTATTACAGACAGTGTCAAAAGTCGATCACATATTGCACATTGACAACATGCATATGTGTCAAAAAGTTGCTGTCATTAACAGTGTGCAGAGGCAAGGAAACTCACTTGCATGAGGCAGTGGGAAAAATTGTGTTGTTACCACCCTTGGTGGTATATCAGTGGTGCAGCTGCTGTTTTAAAGAGCAAAAAATAATTCTGAGATATTTTTCCATAATCTGAGACATTTTGAAAAAATATATATATTTGAAATTAGAAAAATTGGCAAGGAAAAAATTTCTTCCAGTTCTAGCAGTTTTTAGTTTATTATGTTTATATAAAAATGACATAGAAAACCACTGAATGGGACTCTAAAGTTCCAATTTCCACATATTTCAGTAATAATTTTCCATTATTTTAATTCTTTATTACCAGGAAATGAAAACTAAGAGTTTATTGGTCATTCTGAATGAAATTTCAGACAAAATCTAATATTGTTCTCACTTGACACGGTCACACCATCCAGATTCAATTTTGGGAAATTTTTGGATTGCCAGATAAACAGAGCAGTAATACATGGTTTTGGTTAATGTTAATGACAAAATTATGTCACACATCCGACAAAAACTACTGACATTTCTGTCACTTGAAAAAACACAAGTGTCACATTTCGGTTACCATTACATGATGTTCAAGCCCTCGTACAGATATACTAACACAATTTTCTGTAGCGTAGGTAAAGTAAGATGAACTAAATAGTCTGATGTCAAACAGTCATGTTATGTGTTGGTAATTAAGATGGCAGTACAGTAGGCAATTCCTGACAGAGAGAGAGTAAGGGAGACATCAAAACAAACACCAGTTATGACAGATGACAGCTGGGAGAATTATGTCCCATAATGTGCATACTCACCATACTTACCAGGACAAATTAAAGCAGGTCCTTAATAGCAGGGAGCTTAGGATGATATTAACGACTTCACCCTCGCTGAATGATGTCATCTGCTGAAGACGCGGACATCTGTAACACTGTAGGGAATTTTGCAGGCTGATTAAATGCATTTGTCCACCATGGTGCACAAAAACAACAGTATACATCATTCCACTAAGTGTGAAAAGTTCATGACATCTGCTCTAAATCATAAAGTGCGGTCAGGAGTTTTGGTCAAGTGTGTGGTTCGTTTTTGTAAGAAACATAAGCAGAGACCGTAAAAATAAAACAAGATGATGAGTAATAACGAGAGCCGGAGAGAGTCTGGAAATTATTGCGGTACAATACCCACATTATTCATAAAAGGCGTAAATAATATAAATGGTGTTTATTTTTCAATTTTTTATGATATACATTGTAAATAGAATTCTCATTTTTATGTTGTGTCATCTATTAGGTTTTCCGTTTCCATCGGTCATCTTGTCGTCACTTACACCTTATTTCATTCTCGGTGTTATACAATATTTAGACTCCCCACAGTAAATCCCTTGTGGGGTCAGTTTATCAATATGCAATAACTCCTCACCTAGATGACGGCTGGAAGTCGGGTCCAGATTTACTCAGTACTCAAGCTAGCTCAACTTTTATTCTGTCATTTTAACTTTTATACCGTGAAACTTGTATATAAAGACCCTCTTATGGACACAACAAAACCGGTCTTTGTGACCAGGTGGTCTGTATACACAGGTGGTCACTAAAGCAAGTTTGACTATATAGTCATTTGTAAAACTTGTGGATCTGACTTGTTAGGAAACATGTCATTATTTTTTATCATTCACATAAATAATTAGGGTCACACTTATGAATAATTACATTGAGCATGGTACTCAAATTTGAGTATGTTACTCAATTTTCAAGTGAGCAATAGTTTTCCCCATTATTTACAATTGTATGCCATCAATATACAAACATGTCCACTTGCAGCATACATTTTACAGTTGTATGTGTTTTAATACCTTAAAATCATGAAAAGTTAGTTGGGCTTCACTGCTGAGTAAATTATTTGTACGTGACTTCAGTCCAGAAGTTTAGAGTGAGGCTTTTTGTCTATGTCTTGTCTGCAGGTCTGCTGTCACTGTGTCCATGGTCATATGTCTATAAATATATTGCATAGTCATTGAATGGTTTTTTATATTTTATTTATAGATTCAACTTTACACTCTAAACGTTAAAGCACAGGATGGAGGCACGACACCGATGTCCAGTACAACAGTCGTGTACATGAACATCAAAGACGTCAATGATCACAGTCCTCAGTTTGACCCAGAATCTTACAGTGCAGACTTGTACGAAAATGTCAATGTGGGATCGAGTGTCCTGTCAGTTACAGCAACCGATATGGACTCTGGTAAGATTTCCTGTATATTATTGACATTGTTCTATTGATGATATGCACTCTAACTAGTTTTTATTCTGCCCTTCTCATTGTTATCATTATTACCACATATTTCTGTTTAAATACTTTTTTGGACCCCTGTGGCTGAATGGTCAGAGCATGTCATGCTTTTAAAAGTGCTGGTTTGAATCTTGCTGTGGCCTAACCTTAAAATTTATCATATGGGGGAAATTTGCCAGTTTACTGTTAGATTGTACATGTACCGGTATGTTGCCTTTTTTCTATTGTGTTGTAATGGAGTGTTCTCTTCTGCAGCTGATATCAGTTTTATCTCCTCTGACTGACACTGTAAACATGTAACTAAACAAAAAATTGTTGTGTGTGTTGTAAAACATAAGTTAAAGATTAAAATTTACTATCCATTAAGTTTCCTGAAATCACTATTAACTGTTTACCATAAGTGATATGGACTACCGGAGTCAGAATTTCCTTTTGTTACCATTTATAAACACACTCCTTTAATAGGAATATGTGGTATATAAATCATGATATGGACTGGTATCTCTTTATCTCCATAAGTGATATGGACTTCTGGAATCAGAATTTCATTTTGTTATTGTTTATAATACACTCCTATAATAGGAATCTGTGGTATATAAATCATGATATGGACTGGTATCTCTTTATCTCCATAAGTGATATGGACTTCTGGAATCAGAATTTCATTTTGTTATTGTTTATAATACACTCCTTTAATAGGAATCTGTGGTATATAAATCATGATATGGACTGGTATCTCTTTATCTCCATAAGTGATATGGATCAGAATTTCTGGAATCAGAATTTCATTTTGTTATTGTTTATAATACACTCCTTTAATAGGAATCTATGGTCTATAAATCATGATATGGACTGGTATCTCTTTATAAATTTCTTCAATATAATAGTTAACCTCACAGTTTATCCATTGTTCTGACCAGTCTTATTTGTGTACAGCGTCATACTTCCAATGTCAACTCCTGTGCGACTGTTCAGTATATGAATGTCATTTAGACCATATTTTGTTTTTCCGACTTAATTCTCAACATCCTACATTTGTAATTGATTGTGGTCATAACAAACTTATCTGTTACTGACTTTTAACTCATTAGCACTCCATTATTTCTTAAATCCACTATAAGTACGTAAAACGTATAGGGTTCTAAAAATACATATAATTCTGTAATGTGACTGATCGCCATGTCTCAAAAGAATTATTCAGGCTTCTATGAAGTATTACTTAGCTGATAATACAGAGGAGAAAATCTAGTTGGGTTTTTTGTCATACCTCGAGGCCATGCTTGATGTTGATCACATTCAACTTTCGTTCTCTGTTCTGTAGCATTGTTGTCTGTCTGTCATCCTTTGTCCGTCAACGACAGGAAGTCGTACTTAACTGTTGACATGACAACTGAATTAGCTTTTTATTTGTGGAGTCGAGACCAACTCGTGTAGGTATAGGGCCCAAGATCAAGATAAAAGTTGACAATATTGAGAGTCCGCATTTGAATATGAAAAAGATTTTTTGATTATATTTAGCTGAACGTCTACCATGTGTGAAGTACAATTGTATTTCCCAAATATTAGATTAGTGAATATTCATTTTCTGTACTCCCATTAAAATTCTATTTAGCTGCCATCTTTATTCCCTAAGTGGGGAATCCACATTTTCCCACCATTACCATACCTGTATGTATGTAAAACAGTTGTTAAGTCATCTGCTCAATGTTGGAGAGATTCATCAGTTTGATTAGGGGTAGGGCTTCTCAGTGGGGGTATCTGGTATGTGTGTGTAAGGGAGGGGGATAGTCTAGACAAGGATTCCAAATAATACTTTATAAATATGAATGGTTTTTTGTTTTTTTTTATTGTTGTTTAACGTCCCGCTCAAGAATCTTTCACTCATATGGAGATGTCACCAATTGCCAGTGAAGTGCTTCAAATTTTGGCCTATGCTCGGCACTTACGGCCATTGAGCAGTGAGGGTTCTTTAATGTGCCAACACCTACTGTGACACGTGACCTCGGTTTATACTGTCTCATCCGAAGGATATAAATATGAGCTTCAGTTAAGATATACTAGGGAAATACTCTGTACAGTTGACATTGATGTTTAGGTGTGTAGCTTTCACAACACGTAATAGATTTTACTCATTCATCTCCTCTGTACATGTACATTTGGACAAAAATTGAACAGAAACACAAATGAACAGTTCTAGTTAAGTCGTTCAGCAAGTGTTTTAGAAAGGAAACGCTGTTTTACGTATAATTAAATTACCAGTGATCAAGATAAAAGAAGTTGTTCCTAATTTTGACCATGCGTATAAGGAAAGTCGAAATCTGATTACATTGTTCAACATGCACTCAATATCAACAGCTTTGTCATATTTTAAACTTAACACTGGAATAAGTTTTTGCTCATATTTAGAACTGCCAATGTGCAGCAGATCACCTAGGGACAGACTTGCAGAGCAAAGAAAAAAAAAAAGGATTATTACTTCTTTTTTTTATTATTTATTCTTTGCCATCCCCCCTCCCCCCCAATGGCAGGGATACAGAAAAAATGATACAGATTTCATTATCTAGCAAAGATTTTATGTTTAACTTTCCTATCCCTGATATAAAATGGACTCTTCTAAATTTCATTGATGTAGACCAGTCCAAATGTGTACAATGTATTTAGGGATGAATGAGTTAATTTACAAAATCTTTGTATTTTACTGTAATGTAAAAAGTAAAAGTCCTGTTCAATTTTTTGTTTTTATATTTACCTGTATTATTTAAAGATCCACTCATTTAAGTATTAAAGCAGTCCATATCATATTTCTAGATATTTCTTTCAAAAGATCAAAGTTTTCGAAAAAGTAGAAAAAATGATTTATAAAAAGATGAATAAGAAAAAAGAAAAAACTATCTTTTGAATTTGATGCAATTTTACGCGAAACACACTGGTGCACAGAAGGGCCGATAATGCACTGTTTATATGTGCGACCTGGGATCAGTAACTGTATAGATTTTGTTTTGATATTTGATGTAATAGCTGCCCAAGTTAAGATTGACTGGCAGATAGATAAATTTTAATAGCCATCACCCATTTATCAAACCAGGTAGAAAAGATGAAAGGTCACAGGAGAAGGATATCACCTGAAATATTTGTATAATGATTTACATTTTCCTTATCATTTTTCATATATGGACTGTTGAGTGGACTGTCAAATCCTGAGTGATTAGATTGATCTTCAGGGACCGTCTCATAAATTTTTTGTACCATCCCACTATCATGCTATTGTGCATTTTGTATGCTAGTAAAACAGGTCAGTGAAGATAGTGGGGCTGTGGAGGATTTGAAATGAGAGTGGTGGGGATAATCAAAATCAGTTTGTGGTGGTGTTGACTTTAGACTGTGGCAAGTTTTAGCCTTTTTCATCCCTCTTAAGTTAAAGACCCATTTTTTTAAATCATGAACTGTTGCAAGAGTTGTAAATCCATTTTGATACTTTTTCCTTTGATGAAGCTGAAATCCAGCTTGAAGGCCATTCCTGGTAAGAGAACTTAACATTCTGATTTTAGTAGAGGTTAATGTCCAAAGATGTAACACTAGTTCATACTGACTTAGGTATTAAACTATTTGCACTAGTAGTTTGAAATTCTGGATTATGTCATAATTCAATCATCACTCACCGGACAGTATCCTTAACTCGCCCATCCCTATAGTCACACTTAAACTTGCCCAAATCAATAAAAATGTATGGTCTACTGTCATAAATTAGGAATGAACAGGTTAATAATGCATATTAAATTATTGCTATATTTAGATGCTAAATCAAAAATACTCAATTTTGCCAATGGACTTTATCATTCTTTGAAATGAGTGAGTTCACCTGCAACTACAGGGCTGAATGAATTAAGAGTGGGATCAAAGTGTCCAAAGCATCCATAATCAATCCACCAGCTGAATGACTTTACATTACAGTGGAACATGAAAGACCACGCCTTCTTCCAATGAAATGTGGTCTGTCAAGGACAGGTGGTCTCTCAAAAGAGGTTTTATTTTAAGAATTATAAAAATTTATTGAACCAAGTGTCTCCCCTGAAATTGAAATAATTTGTTTTGGTAAACACAGATAAAGCCCCTTTAATGTCTATCGTTGGTTCTGATGTTGGCGTGCGGAGGTCCTTGAATGTGGTCTCCCAAGACTGGTGGTCTTTTCCTACAGTGGTCTCTTCAAGACAGGTTCCATCATATTATCAAGGTACAAAATTGTTACACATCCGGAACCAAATATAGGGATCTTTAAAGTACAAAAACACATTTTTATTTTAAACATGAGAAGGATTCTTATCTCTTTCCCTTTTTGATTACATACAAAAGTCTTTTTGTGCATTTCAAAAAAAGCATTGCATCAATGCAATATTTACACAACATATGATTTTGAACTGTCAGAAATTATAAGGTAAATACTTAATATTATTATTGTAAAATAACAGGGTGCAGTTTTCGAAGTCTGTTACATATCCCCACTCTTGTCAGACTTAATTACTTACCTTACCATTCATACACGGTGTACCTGTAGATACCTACATGTACATACCTGGTGTATCGTCGTTTACTATTCAGTATGTCCTTTGTTGGGAACATACACCCCTTGCTAAGTCTACATCAAAAGCTACATGTAAATTAAAACCTGTCTTGAATATTAAAATTCATATCTTTTCATGAAGCTAGGGTAAATTGAAAAGCCGAATGTAAATTATCTGTGTTCAGCATTAAATTCATTGAAATAATTCGGCCTTTTTTTGTGTGTGTCTGTCACTGCATCATGTTCAAACGTTCATCAATAGACATTCTGGGTTATCGCTGAAATCGTAGAGAATTTCCACTATTGGTCGGTGTTGGTGCATGATAAGAATTTTGTGTTCTCGAGTAGATAAAATATATATGGACCTATTGACAATGCTGGGTCATTTTACTCTCCGATACCCTGATTTTTAACACATTCTGAGCCGAGGGAATAAAATTACACACTTGTGACTAATATCGCCTGTGTTTCTTTATTGTGAACGTGATTTGTCAGTTTCTCCAAAATTCTAAAATATTCTCTTTCTACGTAATATTATCTTTCAACCTGTTCTGAAAAAAAAAAAAAGAAAAATAAAGCAAGAAAAACTGATGTGTATCAATATGGCCTTGAAATTTAAGACATATTTTTTATGTGAAGTAAAACATTTGAATTATAAATTCTTTGTTAATCCATCCTCCATTGTCTAACTCATCAACCCCTGAAGTCACATTTGGACCTACCCATTTCAAAGAATGGTTGAGTCCACTATCAAAATTCAGGGGGTGTATGATTTAGAATTAAAATTTTATAATAATTTTACATGCAATATGAACTTGTTCACTCCTGAATTATGACTGTATACTATAGTTTTTATTGGTTTGGGTGAGTCTAAATGTAACCACAGGGGTTGATGAGTCAACTAGATGGCAAGGACTCCGTGTTGAATATATATTGAAAGTTTGTGTATTCTTAATTGCAAAAATTTAGTTACAAATCTTGTAGGTATGCATTTTATCACTGCAGAGGAAGTTTAGGAGTCGTACTAGCTTGGTGAGGGGGTACGTGGGTCATTATGTACAAAAGGCTTCCAATTAAGCCTTCAGTGAGTCACAATTGACCCTGCCACCTGAAATCTGACAGTAAATATTTGCAAGAATCGTGACAGACAGATCAATTTCTGATTTGACGAACTTTATTTTTATCACAATTTTTTTTTATCAACATTAAAAATAATTCAAATACAAAAATTTGGAACTATCAACATTTTAAAAAGGTATGGAGTTACTGTATGAAAGATTTAAACTTGATCACAATCCAGTCGACCTGATGCCCAGTTGGGAAAAAAAATGATTAAGTTTTTATGTACTGAATTAGATACTGTAAATATGAAGTTCTAACAAATTAAAACTGATTATACCTGAACATCCCTAAAAATCACAATAGAATGGTCTTGATCAGTCAAACATACAATAAGTAACAGAACTTAGAGTGATGGTGGGTAGGAATAGAATAGCCAATTGTATAATATATGTACCTCCATTAACAAAAGATTTGCTTGTGCTCCAATTACTCTTTCTGGTAAGACTTCAGTCGACAGATTTTAAAATCAATGTATATGGGATATCGACATTCAATGAATACTTGCAAACCATTCTACATTAATTATACTCACAGGCATTACACACCAAGCGTAACTTGAAAATTACAGGTTAGAAGAAATTGGGATCTGTCAATAAAACTGGGAGGGGCCACAAATTAGGAAGATATCGGTTTTCTTATTAACAAATATATATACACTTTGAAGGCGGAATACAATCGAGTCACTGTACTATATCATTTAAACAGCCTTTTGAATATTTCTTTTACAAATTAGTGTGAGAAATGTCGAAAATAAACTTAATCAAATCGACCCATACTGGATCCATTTTCTGCAGTTTGTTGTGGCATGATTTATGTTTTTTTTCTCCTTAAACTAAGCTCTATTGAGCCAGGAAATGCCAAATAGTTTGTGTTTAACAAGATTACAATCAGAATACAGAATGTTCTTGTGCTGGTAGGCTTGTAGTTCCCTTTATCTGTATTCTGTCATAAATCTTGTCAAATAAGTTTACATCTTCAGTATAAAAGGGAAATTATTTGGCATCGGTGTAATCATGAACACCAAACACAAGAAACATCTGTTTCGTAACATAGATATGTACATACAAACATTCTCTTACAAATTGATGCAAGTTTGAATATTTTTTGTTGTTACTTTTTTCTTAGCTTTTTTTTTTTTTTATCCTTTTCAAAATGTGGAACATTCATGTCTTTTATACATTGGCCAGATTTCTCTGTTCTGTGACTGTAAGTAGAAAGCAATGACAGGACTTTGTGGGTTGGTTCATATTTATCTGACATCTCGCCCTTAATTTGTGTGAAAGTGAAGGGTCTGGTTGATAAGATATGGAATTTAAAAAAACACACACACAAAGGCTAATTGCCATGTAAATACTAAGGTTGCTGTATTGACCAGAGGCCCTTACATTGGTGTTAATTTGAGGAATATCATTTACAGCAGGCAGTGGTATCTAGTGAATGTTTGTTTTATTTGAATCATGTACATTTACACCACACTCAACAATTTGTCAGATGTACGTGGTAGCCATTATTTTAACGGTGGTGAACATTATCCGGTTACAATGTACTCAGGAAGAGACAACCGGCCTTCCACAAGCAAACTGGTAATCTCTCTCTCTCTCTCTCTCACACACACACACACAATCAGAGAGAGAGAGAGAGAGAGCTTTATATTGCGTTCCAACAGGATCCGAACCTGTACTGACAAGAGGTGAGGACTTCATTGTTTAACTCATTGACCCCTGAAAAACAATGGCCTCTTCCATAAATCAATGACCTGGACCAGTCCAGATGTGTCTTTAGGGGTGAATGGGTTTAAAGTGTGATGCTCTACCGACCATTCAGCCATGGTATGTGAGTGAAATATTTTAGTAGGATATTTAAGAAACAAATAGAATATTACGTAATGTGGTGAAAACGATGATAAATATGGCAACAAATGTCAGTTTCAGGTCTATAAAAAATGATTTTAAAATTTCTATAGTTCACGCATCTTTTAGTAATGACCTATTCTCGATGATTTGAATGAAGGCGTAAATTATCAGAACGGGTAAATATTAAGTTGTGAAACTGCTGATAATTTATGTAAAAAAAAAAGTATTTCTATGTTTTATCGATTGCTCTGCACTGATAAGTCCTCCAAAATAACATTCCAAATTTCTGGGTTTTCAATATTTAGGAGGTTAATATTTCTGTTATCGCCAATGATGAGGTTGATATTTCTGTTATCACCATCTGGGGATATCATTAGTTTATTGTTACCACTTAAGCAATGATAGGTTTGGATGACTGACAGGGCCAAGGGGTTTATTTAAAAAAAAAACCAAAAAAAAACCAATTATATAGAAATAACGGAATAGTACATGAACTGTTTATATACATGTGAAGAAGAGATAATGGCTACATGTTGTTTGTATTCTTAAACACCTACATGTATCTGTGTGGTTCAAATTTATTGGTAACTCTATGTTGATTCAATCAGAGCTTGATCAATGTAAATCATTATTATTATGCAAATTGATAACAATTTCCATCATACAAAATGTCAAATGCCTTGATAACAAAAACATTGAATTTTGCGTTGGTTGCACAGAGTGTTAATCTTTATTAAAATGAAACCTGCATTTTGCACTCGTTGTGTTTGGTGTAAACCATGTAGAAAAATATTCATTTTTTTGCTTAGTCAGTATATAACCATGCAAATCATGGTTAATAAAGACCGAAATGTAGGGATTGTAAGAATTTGGAGATAGGGGGATATTCATTCCACCAAAATCATACACAATTGAAAATACATACTGTTTAGGCCTACCTAGAAATTTTCGCCCTTTTCAACAGAAAACATATTCACCCTGGCTTAAATTCGCCCTTAATTGCCATGAGTCTTATGGATGGCAAGTATGGCAATGTTTCAGTTATTTAGCTGGAGAATTTCACTTTGATTTTAAATTTGCCCCGAGTCTCTTCTGAGGGCGAAAATGGTGAAAATTAAACAGGAGCTATAATTATAATTGCCTTGTATACATGAACATGTACACTCGTGTGATTTAGCTTCTGTGCTTGTATAATCAAATATACGAAAATGGTTTTTCATTTTTTTATTTTTTTTTTTTTTGCCCTATATGATATTTGTTCAGCATTTTATTTTGAACTGAATGTCTTTAAAATCTATATTTTATTAGAAAGTTGTATTTGTAAGAAGAAAACTGTAAAAAGGAAGTTGATATACATAAAACATACTTTATGTCTTCACTAATCTACGCCAGTTAGCAGTTCTATCAGAAGTACCAGTATTGATGTTCAATGGCTATTTTACACCATGTTAGTGGTCAGGTCTGTCATGTGCTGTATGATTTATGCAGTAATAATGGCAATATTATAGCAGCCGCATAATTACCAGAACTCTCCTATCATCTCTGTGTGTCGGCCCCCACTCAAAATTAGCTGAGAAGTTTTTGCCCCGCTTATCTTAACAAGATAAACCTAACAAGTTGAAGAGACTTATGAGGGGAAATACTATACATTGCTGCTCTGATAAGCTAGTGGGTAATATTGGAGAGATGTTGAAACCATCATTCAGTCTGTGTAAATATTTTCACAGTGATTTGCAGAAAGATAAAATCATATGTTCACCATGGCTGACGAGTTATTGTTAGGTTTTAACAGTCACTTCCATTAAGTGTGTGTAGAAAATGCAAATATTGACCCAAAGATTGCCAGATAGCATATCACTCGTTCACTACTTGTTTTTAGGGATTTCTTCCTGTCGACACCCTTTTCTACCTTGATCAGAAAAAATATCGCCCTTGCTAAATATAGACAGACTTTGTTAAAGTGCAGGGTTGTTATTTTGCTTTGTGTGTTCAGATTTTCTGTTAATTACAGATAATCAATTATACACAACATGTTAATTTGTTATTTTGTTGTAAATGCTTTGATGGATAACTGTGTCACCTGTCTCGTACATATCACAGGTGCAAAGTCAGGTGATAGGAGGACAGATTAAATTTTCAGTTACACCAGAAATATTTTACTAGCCAGAATGTTTTGGTGCACCATTTTTTCCTCCCCGTCCGACGTATTGTGAGGGTGAACAACAGGGTAGACAAGCCTACTAACTAGTCCTTTGTATTTTGGCTTACACTCGCAGATTCAGAAATTATATATCTCTTTAATTTGTATTATTTCATCTTTAACAGATTTTCTTAAATCTCGCTAGAGTTTAAGTTCTATAATATAGAAATTAACTCGTTTGTTTTAAGTCTCCTCATTGCCTCACCCAGGTCCTTCAATGGGTCATGATCAAACAAAAAAACATGTACCCGTACCAACTGGGTGCCGCCTGTATTCTTACTAAAATGTCAGTGAAAACGGTGCAGTATGACAGACTTGCATTTTGTCATGACCAAGGAATGTGCATTCAAGTAACATGACCAAAAATAAAAAAGTCCCATGTAAATTGTTATTATGTATATTGCCATGTTAGGTTATATATCAATTCTTCTCATATTTCTGACTCGGGGTGAAAGAAATCTATAAAGATTTTTTTACCTTGATCACGATGTTCATATTATTTTATGCAAGATTTATAGAAACATTCGTAAAAAGCATATCAATTCATCATTATCTTGAATCATCGGAAACAGGAGCTAGCTTTGGGAAATTAATTGTTGCGCCACTTTATAGAAATTGAATACCACTTGAAGGAGATTACGAATAATTGTGTTGGGATTAAGTGACAGCGGCTCTTTTTATGTAGACCAGTTATGAGAGAGTTTGGTGTCAATGTCTGTGACCTTCTCTCGCCAGACAGAGTGACCTTTCACCTCTGATTCACATCACTTGACATTGATTTCAATTTTGGAATCTTGAAGGTCAAGGTCACCTACATTTTAGGGCTATCTTCCAAGGTTTGACTCATTTAGAAGATATATACTAAATGAAATTATTTTCAATCTATACAAAAGATGATCGTGAGAGAGAGAGAGAGAGAGACAGACAGACAGACAGAATAACAACTAACAATGACATAAGCTGAAATTTTGTTAATCAGTTTTCATTTACTTCATAGTGTATGAATATATTTAGATAGTTTGAAATTGCAATTAAGGTCAAAGTTCATTATGGATTATAGGTGCATAATTAATACAGTGGAACCTGTCATGAGAGACCACCCCATCTGCCATTCAAATGTGGTCTTGCTAGATTAGGTGGTCTCTCAAAAGAGGTTTTATTTAAAGGATTATTTAAACAAGGGGTTTTCAGAATGTGGTCTTAAAAGGTGGTCTTTCATGGGAGTGTTCTATCAAGAAAGGTTTTACTGTATCATGGTTTTGTTTTTGAGAGGAGGGCAAGATATAATTTCTTTGAGTAAATATCACAATCTTATAACATAGGATGATGTAATAGGGAAAATTCCAAAGGTATAATATGTATATAATTATTTGAGTCAGTCTTGCATCAAGTTGAAATAAATAACTTTTTTTAGGGGCAAGTGTTTCATGTTTCATCTCATAAAATATGATGATGTTATGCATGTCTATTGAAATGTTTTGCCAATATTTTGTTTTTAAAAAATCCTACATATGTAATCGACAAGATTTGATCTGTTGGTTTCCGTTACATAAGTTATAAATACATCTGTCGTTACCGCGCCACTGTTGTTTAAAATTTTAATTACATTTTGACATTTCGTTGAATGAATACATGTAATTCCTTTCACCTTGACTGACATTGAAAGTATCAAACTAGGTTATGGGAAGATATACAAGTACAATCCATATTGACCTTGACCTAAAAAATATACAACGTAGGTTGCAATAATTTTAGGATTTGACATATATGTATGGTCATTTTTACGTACATGTATAAGTATTTTTCTCTACAATAAGTAATTTTATAAAAGAACGAAGAAGCACATCAGCAATGGTATAATTTTCAAATTAATAAGTCATATGTAATTATTTTACAGGCATAAAGCAAGAATTTTATCACATTCTATAAATGGGGGCATCTGTTGCTATTTGTTCATATCAATTCAATATCAAAACCTCAGATACCAAAGTATAAATCTTCAGGATGTCCAGTATACAATATACAAATCTCATGAATATTGGACAGACACGGACCTCCGGAAATCCATAGGTGGGATCAGATGCCATGGAGGAGTTAACATTCCCTGTTGACTTATCACACCGGCCGGGAGTCCACAGTCAAATCACTGATACATGTATATAGGCTGTTATAATTTTTTTTTTTACTGTAAATCGGAAATTTTCTCAATTATCTTAAAATAAAAATATGAAGTACATGTATTTTTAATTGTGTCTTTTACAGGGTTAAATGGTAAAGTTCGATATTCCATTGTGGATGAAGATCACAGAGGAGTCTTTGAGATTGGAGTGGACAATGGAACGATTTATACCACAAAAGAAATAGACAGAGAGGAACATGATTTATACAATCTCATCGTCATAGCAACAGATCAACCAGAGGATCAGAATGAACGAAGAAGCACATCAGCAATGGTATGATTTTCAAATTAATAAGTCATATGTAATTATTTTACAGGCATAAAGCAAGAATTTTATCACATTCTATAAATGGGGGCATCTGTTGCTATTTGTTCATCTGTATATAAATTTCTACAATTTTTCTTTATAGTTTTCTTTTTTTAAAAACTCAGCAACCCTGTAAAACAATGGGGTCCTCTGTAAATCAATGACTTAGACCAGTCAAAATGTATCTTCAGGTGTGAATGACTTTACAAACATTTTCTCCCATTTTTCACAGATTTTTCCTTCATTTTAACTGGGAATGATTTCCTTGTCAACCCAAAGGGTATTGACAAGCTATGATGTCACAATGAAATTTTATGCTGTAGCGTGTCTGCGGCGTCTAGAATGCTTTGCATAATGTCAGATTTCATTTGCATAGATCTACATTTACATGTATTTAAAACTTAGGAGAAAAATAATCAACCCCAACCTTGAGGGTATGACAAAGGAATCTCAATCCTTGGGATAAGATTCTTGAATGACAAACCTTTGGCAAGCGTCAGGTTTGTCATTCAAGAATCTTACCTTCGGATTGAGATTCCTTTGTCATACCCTCAAGGTAAGGGTAGATTCTTTTTCTTTCTCTCTCTCTCTCTCTCTCTCTCTCTCTCTCTCTCTCTCTCTCTCTCTCTCTCTCTCTCTCTCTCTCTCTCTCTCTCTCTCTTGAATGTCCTCATCTTGCAGAATACTGAAAAAATGACATATTTTCTCAAAGAAAAAATTGTTGTTTCTTGTGGATTCACAAAGTTTAAATATATGAAAATGACCCACATTCTTGGTTCAGTTTAATTGCTCACTTTAGGGAGAGTATAACTAAGAGTTTTTAGTTCAGCTGTGGGGTATACATTTACAGTATGTGTACACTAAATCATCAATGGCATTCGCAGCCTTTACAAGGACAAGAAAGCTTTTTCGTTTATAAAACATTTTACTTTGTTTGTTTTTTTTTTTTCATTTTCGATGTTTGAAGAAACTTAATATACATAGTTCTTATTGCATACTAATGACCAAACCCACTGAGAAAATAAATCCACGCTCTGATCAGAGGTCCTTGTTCCCATTTATCTCCCTGTTTTCCTGTTAAGTGGGAGGAATACTGTAGCTATTATTTCACTGATTAAACAAATTACACCAGATTCTAGTAACCATTATGGAACATCAAATGACACAGGCTGAGTTGAGGCTTACCTATAACCTGAAGACAATTTGGTTGTGATTATCTTCACAGCAGGTGATAAATTTTGTGCAGTGAAAGAGTCTGCTGCCTGTAGCACATACGCCACTCAATTTGCAGTCATTTTCCATGTAAGTGAACTCATACGAAGGAAAATAAAAAAACAAAAAAACAAAACAGGATTCTTGTTGCACATACATTAAGATAATTACTGTTTTGTACTGTTACTGTAAATTTGTGAATGTTCAATGATTCTTTTTTAAATTTGAGATCTTAAAAAGGTAGTTTTGAGTCTATGACCTCATAGACAAGTTCTGATTTTCATGGTTAATGGTGTCTTTCAAAGGCAGATGTCCTTCAAAACTGACCAATTGTCACCCTGTTTATATTGGACATCCTACGAATGCGTTTTCTAAGTGATAATCTCAACTTCCATAGTGAAACCTATCCACATTCTCAAAACCAGGTGGTTCATTATCCTTTAAATAAAACCTGTTTTGAGAGAGTACCACCTGTCTTGTAAGACCACATTTCAGTGGCAGAGGATGTGGTCTTTCAAGACAGGTTCCATTGTACTAAAAACTATTGTGCCAATTACCATCAAATTTAATATGTAGCTTCATCATGGTGGAAATAATAATCATTGTGAATTTCACAAGCCCTGGATCAGGTATTCTGTAGATAAATCAGAAACTCTGAGGGTGGGACTGAACAAGGTTGTTTTTTTTTCCAGCCTCATGCAAGTACATGTATATGAAGATTACAATTTTAGAGCCAGTACTTCCTCCTCTCTAAATAAATGTAACTTGTGCAATCATCATAGCCACATGCTGTTGATAGAGAGCACAAGTCAATGTTGACAGTGAATGATACTTGTACGGCATTCTGATATGTATTATAGCACTTCTTTAAACACAAAAATGTAGAGATAGCTCTTCAAGGTCAGTCACAAGCTTTAGTTCAAGGTCTGAAAAGAGCTTAAGTAAAAAAGCCCATGAGCTCTTAACACTGAATTCTTTTCTGCTGATTTAACACTAGCTACAAACTGACAGCAGAATTAATTTTGCATAGGATTTCGTTCCTGGGGGTTAGATGAGATAGGACACACGACCATATTCTCCCGTGATTACCTGATGTAGTAGGTTGTTTATTGATTAGACTCTGCCATTCTTTACCTTGCGATGTTTTCATTTCAGATTATTAAAACAATTATTCACATAACCGAGCACATGCATAAGTAAAATGCAAGTCATTGAGCAAAGTCATTCCGAAGCCGATTATTGAAATCTCTAGGGTTTCACCTTATTTGGTTTCGGTTAAATGGTCGTGACAGGAATCATCCAGTGCGCTGCCTCATGCTTCACTTCCTGAAGTCTAGAAGCACAGCAGTTTAATTTCTATGTATGTTTACAGGTTTGCATGTGGAGAAATAATTTTCCATAGTTATTGTCGTAAAGTTTGATTTGAAATGCAAGAACATGTACATATACACCAATGGTCTAGTAATTGCATTCAAACGATGAAAACTATATGGCATTTTCAGATCACTTAGATTAAAAGAAGGTAACCAAATGTATTTAGGAGAATAATTTTTTTCCCAGCTGTTTCATTTATATATATATATATATATATATATATATATATATATATATATATATATATATATATATATATATATATATATAAAGACAAAAATGCGAAATCTGATTTGATTCATTTCTGAATAACAGAGAAGTTGTAAATTCTTTTATGGGAATTTTCTCCATATTATGAGATACTGAATGTGAAAGTTCACGTCCATGCCACTCTGCATCTGCCAGTTCTTTTCATGCCTTTTTGTTTTTTAACTCATCATCCCTTGAAGATACATTTGGACCTGCCCATTTCAAAAAGTAGTTAAGTCCACTGTCAAAATTCAAGGGTGTATGATTTAGAATCCAAATTTTGTAATAATTCTACATGCAATACGAACTTGCTCACTCCTGAAGTATGAATGTAGACCATACTATTTGTTGACCTGGGTGAGTCTAAATGTGACCTCAGGGGTTGATGAGTTGATTAGTAGTTCGGTGGTAAATACGTGTAATTATTGTCATCATTTTTGTAGGTCTCCATCATCATTAAGGACATAAATGATAACTCCCCGTATTTCATCTCGCAACCAGTTGTATGGGTTCCAGAAAATACTCCCATCGGTGATCCGGCCTATCAGGTCCTGGCAGCTGACAAGGATTATGGTAACAATGGCGTCGTCACATATACACTTCATTCAAATGAATTCAGAATAAATCCCGCCACTGGTGAAATGTTTGTTGAAGCTCGACTTGATCGTGAACATGTGTCTAACTACACGGTACAGGTGACTGCTACGGACAATGGATCGCCCTCTCGGTCTACAACTCAGAACCTCATTGTGAATATCGAGGATGAAAACGATAATGTGCCGGTGTTTAATCCAGCATCATACTCTAAAACAGTGGATGAAAATGTTAAAATCGGAACAACGTTATTGCGGATTACGGCAACAGATAAGGATGCAGGAATGAATGGCATCGTACGTTATTACATATTTGCTGGAGATAGCAATTCAGATTTCAGTCTTGACGCCAGTGCAGGTATTCTGCGTGTGCAGAAAAATTTGGACTACGAAAGAAAGCAGTATTACAACCTCGTCATACAGGCCGAAGATGGTGGATCGGTTCCACGATATTCAGTGGCGTCTGTTAACATAACTATCAGGGATATTAATGATAATAAACCAATATTTGTGGATTCTCCGTATTTCGCTTACATACGTGAAAATGTTGATGCACTTCCTGTGTACGTCAGTCAGATCTCGGCACATGATTCCGATTCTCCACCAAATAGTATGGTTGATTATAAATTGCGTACAACAGAATACGGCAATACATTCAGTGTCAATTCTTCAACAGGAATTATTACATGTAATCGAAGTCTGGACAGAGAACAACAATCTGAATATACTCTTGTAGTGGTGGCTTTTGATTCTGGTGAGTGTATGTTTTCTTATTTACGATACGGCATCCTGTCTTGTGGTAAGGGGCCTTCGGGGTCAACAATCTTAAAAAATTTCACTTGTCCTACAGGACAAGTAGTTTTGAAATCTTAACTTGTCTGACCACAAGATGTAATTGTCCCGGACTGGACAAACGGACAAATGTGATTGTTAAAGTATGTATATATACCATTATATGGTTTGAACAATGGAGAAATATAGAAGAAACAAGGAATCAAAATGTTATTTTATTTTACACTATAAATTCATTTTTAGATGTAATTTCTGGTCTTTGAAATTGTTTTTAGAGATTAATTACATGTACATGACCAAACGAGAGCAAAAACAAAATTTAAACAAATTTTCCAAGATGATACATGTAGTTTTGCAAAATTGTTAAAAAGGGGGTATCTATCAGAGAATTTGATCCAAAGGTTTCCTGCTCATGGCAGGTCATACGTGTACGGAGAATTTGATCCAAGGGTTTCCTGCTCATGGCAGGTCATACATGTACGGAGAATTTGATCCAAGGGTTTCCTGCTCATGGCAGGTCATACGTGTACGGAGAATTTGATCCAAGGGTTTCCTGCTCATGGCAGGTCTTACGTGTACGGAGAATTTTTCCAAAGGTTTCCTGCTCAAGGGTTTACGGAGAATTTGGTTTCCTGCTCATGGCAGGTCATACGTGTACGGAGAATTTGATCCAAGGGTTTCCTGCTCATGGCAGGTCATACACATGTTGACTATGGGTATTGTGTCAGTGCTGGGGGAAATGGCCAGAATCTAGTTTAGCTGAATGGAATATACATGTAGGAATGGCCACGTTGATCACAGTACTAAATTTATAAAGATCTGTGTCATGGTTACACTTTGACCGTTTCACTTAAAAATCAGCTGTGATCTGTTGTGACCTATGACTATGAAATATTTATAGAAGTAAAACGTAGGTATAGCAACAGTACTTTCAAGTTTCACCAGATACTTTTGTTTGACTACAATATTATACATTTTCATCTGGATTCAAGAATTACCTACCATATATATATATATATATATATATATATATATATATATATATATATATATATATTATATAGTTCAACATATATAAGTTATCACACATTACATCACCCCCCACCCACCCCCCCCCCCCCCCCATCTATCTGTAAAATATCACATTTTTATGTAAATAATTACAAACCATGTCTCCCCCCTTACTAGTGAATTACATGTCACAAATCAATAGATATATGTAGAGAGGTCGAGGTCTTCGCCTTGATTTCTGTATTTTTGTTTGGAAGGTCCCTCTGATCGGTTCGCGTTTCTCCCATGATAATGGTGTATGTTTTATTGTAGTTACTTATCAAACAGTACTCGTAATGCAGTTTAAATCCTTTTGAAGTAGGAATGAGGACCGAAGTATGTTTCATAATTTTCTTTTGTCACAATATTTTTTTAATTTATGAATAATTTGAAGCACAAAAAATAAGGAAAACGTGCAGTAAATTCCAATTTTTGTTTGAAAATGTTTTAAATTTGTATACGAAGGTACATGTGCATGTATGTAAAATAACCCCTCTCTTTTTATCTTTCTTTTTTTTTTTTTGGTACCACACATGTTCGCAAGTTGGAACTTACAATAGAAGTAATAAACATTCATTTAAAATGACATTCTAATCTTTCCCAAAAGTACGGTGCATTGAAAATTGAAAGTACAAAACCACACACATTCGATCGATTATTTTAGTTTTCAGGTATAGTTGTTGACGTATTTTAACAAGGTGCATGTTTTTACGTTTTGTGATTTCTTTGTAAAGGAAATGTAAATTGCAGTGTACAGATGTAAGTTTGATTGTGTATTAGCAGACGACAACAAGAGACATGTGTAAAATGTGGGGAACATGGACTTAATTCAATTTTAGATCTCCTAATCTGACCTGTATGTCAAATATTATTTTATCTTGGAAGTATATGTTGCCCTGTTTTAGATATAGACCTAGGATCCTTTATTTGTCCATGTATTGTTCTCCATTCTACCCCTGAAAAATAATGGACTCTTCTTTTATCAATGACATACATGTACAAATGTACATGTAGGACAGACGTCCTATTGAAGTTGGTATAAACCCATGTGTTTTAGCAAAATTAACAATTTGTTGATTTAAATGAAAATGATATTTTATACCATATACATGTATGTAAATTGTATAATGCACGAGTGTAGTTATTAGAATATATTTGAGTACGTAGTCGATATAATTTCTGAAATTTTTTATAAGCAGCAATGCAAAGAAATAGAAATACAGTAAAACCTGCTGTAGCGATCACCTGTGTATAAAGACCACCTGGTCACAAAGACAGTTTTTTGCCGTCCCCATCAGTACCATTTGTGTACAAATCAACCTCTATATAAAGGCCACCTCCCTATAAAGACTGATTATGTTGTGTCCTGTAGGGGGTCTTTATATACAAGTTTCACTGTGCCTGTAATTTTAGGCAAAATGTTACCTTCTGTAAATATATGTCAAAAATGATTTACGTAGATTTCATGTACTGGTACATGTAAATGTAGGTTTCAATAATGTAACTTTCATGCAGGTAAATTGAAAAAAAAGATAGATACATGTAATGGTTGTGAATCTGTACATGTATTTTCTATCAATTGGATTTCTACCCATGTTCCATCATGTGTTTATGAACACCTACATGTACACATACTTCTTTAATTTTTGCCTGTTTGGTAAATTAACTACCGGTAATTTAAATGGTTGGAAATCCTAATCATATATGAGAGCTTTAAATGCATGTAAATTTATTATAACTAAGTCTCTAAGTGACTTCATTTTTTGGGGGTTTTTTTTTCTGTACATCTTGAGCATTTCTCTGCTAAACTGTATCTTTTATTTGATTTTAATATCATCTTAATCGCTATAATTTGTTGTCACTTTCACTTGAAAGGTTCAGAATTTTAACTAATAAACATGGATTAATGCAAAAACATACGTCTTTTACCCATTGCAATTATGAAATAATTTCTCCCTGAAGTTCCCTCATTATATCGAAATAATTTTTAGAATGCCTACACCTGTTATGTTTGTATTAAATTTAAATTGTGATTTTACGAGTTAGTCATTTCTTGAAAATGTATTCTGATGCAAATGATTGAATCGATACAAATTTTAAAAATAACAATAGAAGAAATACATGAAAGAAAATGGCAGAGTCATGATTTTTTAAGTTTTCTTTAATAATCCAGCTCTTTTTTTTATTGGAATCTAAAGCTTTAAAGTGATCAAGATTCCACTTGCATTCTAAACAAGACCAAAAAAAAAAAATGTAATCCGGTCCTCATTATTGCAGGTTGCCGTAATACCAACATTACTTATCTCGTAAATCAAAGCGGCTTCGTTCAATTGAGTAAAGTATCTCTTGATAGAAAAGAAAATTCAGAAGAGAAAGAGGTATTAACGAGAGATATTTGTTTGACGAGATTTTGTATCATTTCAAGGACCTGTCAGTTGTTATGATATAATAAGGATTTTACTGTATAAACATGCCCAACACAATAGAAGATATGTATTTGTCATGGATCTTTGTGTTGCCCTTGTGGCGAAAATAACTATGATCAAGATTTGGAGAAATCCTTGATTTTATCGCGGTTGATAATAAATTAATAACAACTTCTCCCTGACATAAGCTATCATACAGCTGATCTACCTTTTGGGCTTTTACGATGTGTAGTAATTCATTTTTCCATGTGATTTGACATCACAGCTTGTGTTTGACATTATCTACTAAATGTCGAGACAACGATGTACAAATATGATACGTTTTTGATGCATAAAATGTTAGGTGGTACCTATTCAACATCATCACAGGTTTCTACAAAAAAACAACAAAAAAACATGTTTTCTTGTGGACTATTACCGGTAAAAATTTGTTCTCCTAGTCAAATACTGGTAAATTTTAATTTGATTGTAGTGTTCTATATATAATGTATATCCATTTTATCATTTACAAGTATTTTAACCATATTTAACAAATGCTAGATTATTAGGGGAAGTGCAAATTTTCATTATTTTAATTTACTTTTGAACTGAAAAAGATAACCTTATACATGTATATATGATTTAACTCATCTTTCCCTGAAATGCAATGAACTCTACTTAAAATCAATGATAGGTCAGTCCAAATGTGTCTGTAGGGGTGAATGAGTTACATTTAAGTAAAGACAGGAACATCTCATTTTTTAAATATTATTGTTAGGAGGAGTATGCCCAGAAAGTTCTTCCCTCCCCATATACACACTTGGTCTGACCTGTGTCATTGATCTTTAGGAAAGTCCATTGCTTTTATAGGGGTGGATAATTGTCAGCAGACAATCACTTTTTATGTATACATGTGTACATGGGGGGTATTTAAGCAGGTGTTTTCCTTTTTAAATAAAGTTCAAGAATGCAATTTTGTGGAGGATAGGCCATGGCATATTTGACTATTGCATCATTCAAATAATAAATTTTTGAAAATCTATTTGCTTAAACTTAAAGATCAAATAAACCTAACAGATTTTCCGATCTATCGGTTTTTTTTTTTTTAGCTAGTAATATGGCACAGATATACATTGTATATATACATGTATATTTGTACATATATTTATACGTGTGGACTTTACAACCCACGCTTTATATTATAGATTCAATAGCTCTTGTTGATTGTCAGATTAAAATAAATTACATCCAAATAATTGAAAAATTACAAAATCGATCACCATGCTTAATATTCAGGTATTACAAACGAAAAAAGTAGGAACAAGACTATTTAGGGAGAGGTAATCTGTTGATCATAAATGAGATATACGTGTTAATTGAAAGAATATGCCATTAATCGTCATCGACTTTGTCAAGATAAGCTTCGAAATCACACAATCTCTTTTGTACCAGGTTTGCTAGCTACTACACGCACACAAAAACATTCCAGCACATTTTATTGGCTGTCAGACAAAGAAACAAATTAAACGTATTGAAAACGGCAACATTTGATTTCGGTATTATTGATAATTGATACATTTATTAAAATAGATAAATTCGTGTGACTCTTAACTTTGGTATTTTGTTGAGAAAAAAAAAACTACATCTAGATAGCAAATCATTGCCCTTCTTTGTTTGCACTTTGAGACGGGTCCTGGGAATATATTTCTTCTTTTTTCATTTGATCTAAATCTTTTAAATGTTTGAAATGTATCAGAATATCGTAAGAACTAGTAAAATATTGGTCGAAAGTTGATAGATATAGTAGAAAACAGTCAGATAAATCGTCACAAGTTTAAGTTTACGATATGAAAAGGAAGACCAAGTTCTAAGTAAACCAAATAAAGTTCATCATCAGACGTTTAGCCAACCCATGAATCACATTAAAGTGACACCTAGTGGTCATTAAGAATTTTGAAATTTGCCAGAAAAATAGTGTTTAGCAATTAGAAATTGTTTATTTGCCATCTCTGGGTGTACATGTACAAATATAATATGCATGTACATTGTAGTACTATACACAATGTATATGATTTCTTAAAGAAAAATCTTCCCTGGTTTGTTATGATATTTGATATTGATAACGTGTTAAATCTGTGAATTCCATTCCTTCTTTCGGCATCAAAATATTTAAAAAATGCAAAATGCAAAACCGTTTTATAGGTAAATGTAGGTGTAATACATGTAGATGTCAAATCAATATTCTTATGATATCAAATGCCAGTAAAAATGACTAAAAACCATCTGTTCAATGTTTAACAGTTTCTGGCGTAAAAAAGCTACAAGAATAATTTACTGTCAAGTGTTGAGTTCCAAGTTTCCAACTAATGTACAAAGTTTCCAAGTAAAACAATGTAATACCACATTTTGCTTTTAGACATTTTTTTTGTACTTGTCTGTTCCGTATTTTGATAAAGAACTTGAGATATTCCATTATAACATTGTCAGCCCGTGAAACATTGGATTTCTTTTTCCGGACAGCACCTCAGATGAAGACTTTTCAATTTGCAAAACACCAATAGTCGAGTTTTGAGTAAAACAAAAACAGCTGCAGAAATTTCCAAGATGTTTTGTTGTGCGAAGCATATGTAAAACAACTCAACTAAGGAATTTCAACAAACGAAGAACATTTTTGCAGAAAATGATATTCATAATTCTCTGCATGTTATTCCCAAATTTTATGTTTTTTGAATACAGTTTGTATTTTTATTTCAAAGAAAAATGAGTACGACTGTACATATGTTCTTTGTCAAGATATAATTGGATTTTGAAGAGGCAGATTCTTTAATTGGTATTTTAGTAACTAAAAGTTAATGTTGGTTTTCCGAGCTCATGAGCTTTTCTTAATTTTATGTTTCATTTGAAATGAAAACAAAGATTTAACAAATTAAAGTTCCACCCATATAATTACATGTAATTGCGGTACAATAATATCTTAATGCAAAACATTCAATGATTGATGATTATCATCATTGTTGTTAATAGAGAATTTACCGGCATTCTAAGTCATACATTCTGAATTTTTGATAGTGGACTAAACCACTCTTTAAAATAGGCAGGTCCAAATGTGACATTAGGGGTTGATGACTTGAGGAAACACTTTTTTGTAATCCATTGCAGTACAGTTTTATCAAAGGAGAGTAGACATGGATTATACTGTTCGTTTTGGGGGACACACCATTTATATTCATAACACATTTATCATTTACAAATATTTTTTTTATAAAGGTTCAATTTATCCACAGACAAGTGTAGAATGTTTTTCTAGTTAATGATTTGATTTTTACGGCACAATTATTTTTTGGCTTGTATATTTCTGTGATGTTAAAGTTGTTCACATCACTTGCAATTTGGCTGTGAAATGCAATATGTACTAGCAACTTTAAAAAACTTTACGAGTTTTTTCACACTTCTAACAAGCAAACATAAAATGGGTCAAAGTTTCACCAATGTAATTTGGTGCAGAAATAAGTTCGTTCTTTTTTTCCCTTCTTTTTTCTTTTTCATCGCCTTTGTAATGCTGGCCTCCACTTGTTGCATGTTTAAAACTGGATTTTGTAAAGTAAATAACTTAGGTAAAGGTATACACGATATTCTCTTTCATATCTGATTTTTGTCTTGCGCGACAAAGTCAAAAAAGTTAAACAAAGGTGTTGCTTTCCTACGACTGCCATCAGTGTCACCGCTACGTTTTTATTTAGTTATTTAATAACACGTAATTCTTAAATTCTTTAGTACTAAATTTCTATTATACTTGGTATTCTTATGATAAAGAGTAAATCGGTTTTTTTTTTCAACAATCTTTTTTTTTCTCCTTTTTTAAATCCATAAATTGATGTAGATGGTAGATGTAAGAGTTGTCCTACACTACTCTTGATGAAAAGATAATTGTCACTCTTCTTGTATACTGAAATAGATACATCAAACGCCGAACAGTGTAATTATAGACAAAACAACAAGAAAACATGCAAACAAGACATTTGTAGACACCATAGAATTATATAGAAATAAACATTCCGATACTGAATGGTGACACTGGAAGAGTTGATTTCAGAGATGTCAGTATTCGATGTACATGTGATGTATATATCTTTTTTCATGAGGAAAGGTTATGTCAGTGCGAAAAAAATAAAAAAAAGGATAAGAAATAATGACGATAACAATAATGTAGAACCATATATCTGTGGAAATTATTGTCCGAGTTTTATTTTTGCCCTTAGATGAGAGGTCGAATTCAAAATGAAGGCCAAAATTTGGAGCTAAATAACTGAAGCGTGAACATGCAATGTATGTAAAAGATCCTCACTGTATTGGTATCAGTCCAGAGCACAAGTCAGAATTTGTGAGGCTTCACTTTAAGCTGGTGACATCTCCATATAAATGAAAAATTCTGGGCGGGATGTATTACAAGAATGAAACAAACAAAAATATATTATCTTGAGAGTTTGAAATATTTTGACAATATATAAACTGAGACGTAAATCTCCGATGTTCATTATTACAGGAAGTACAAGACTTACGGGGACAGGTACAGTTCATATTATGGTGGAGGACGTCAATGACAATGAGCCCAAGTTTGAACAGGATACAACTTATATCGGCTACGTACAAGAAAACAATGCACCTGGCACCCACATAATCACAGTAAAGGCGACGGATCTGGATGACGACAAAAATGCGGAGATAATGTAAGTTAGCTTATTACCGTAATATTTAGAGAATAAATGTAATAAAAACAATTTTTAATACCCGAGTATATATTGGTATGAGTAAATGTGTTAGGTTTTACTGCTTTTAAGATGATAAAATCGGTCCTGTTTTTATTTTTATTATATATGTTTTAGAAGACAGAGATATGCGAAAAGCCATTTGTCGCTAAACTTATTAATGGCATTATGGATTGAAAGATTATAGGAAGATTACAGTTTTACATATGCTTCAAAAACACTTTTTTACGATTTTAAGTGTCTGTGTCATTGAAGCATTTGAATCATTTGCATAACAGAATGTGTTTGATCTTCTTCACATTTTGCTGATTAAGGGACAGATAGTGCCGTTATGGCAAAATTGTGGCATTCTTTCACTTGTTTTGATATGAATTAACTTTAAGAGACGACATCTTGTATGTTGTGCATGTCGTATTTTTCACAGCAAAGCCATGTTTTTAATTTGGTTCTCTTGGTTTTTGTAGAGAGAGGACAGTTGATTATAATACTGAAAATAATTTATTACATGTAATTGATTGCCTCTAATTACATTTACTGCTCCCTATATTTCTTTACAAAATCTTTCCTCTTAATCTAGCAGGGAAAAATGGAAATTTAAAGACAATTCCATATGATATTTTCATCTATTCAAAATGGAGTCCAAATCAACATTTCTAGAAAAACATCATCAGCCCCTGAAAAACAATGGACTCTTCTACAAATCAATGAATTGGACTAGTCCAAATGTGTCTTTAGGGGTGAATGAGTTAATATAGAAATATCAAGAAGAATTTCGTTTTTCTGTTTTTGATTGCAAAATTTGTAAATGCAATCATATTGGGTTTATGTGAAGTAACAGTCTTCAAAATGTTCTTTCTTTTTTATTATTATTATTTTTTTATTTTATTTTTGCTCCATTTGAATTAAAGTTGTTTTTGAAAATGCATGTGAGTAATCCAGGCCTTTTTTAGATCAGCATTTTTTTTTTAAAGTTTTAAATGTATGCATACATGTTCTCCAATTTAATGTCAAGTGGAAAAAAGATTTTATCTGTTAGCAGGAAGACGACAAATACAGGATCCGTGAAAGCAAATAAAATCACCGCAATTAACCTTTCCAGTTGGACTGAAAACACTTTTAATTTGAATTCTTTTCTACGATGTAAACATAGATAAATTTTCTATAGGACGTTCTTTCTGTGCAAATTTACTTTCACCAAAGTAGGTTCGGTTCTTATGTTGAAATGAAAAAGAAATCACCCACTCATTTATTAAATGTGTGCATGAAGTCAAACACCTATTGGGGTTTCTGTACACAGCTGGTGAAATTTTGGCCATTTAAGATTGTTGCTATACTTTCCATTTCACTGGAGTGAAAGTGTGAAGCAACGTGAAGGAGAGTTCTCAGTGGTTGATATGAACAACGACAGGTCTGCTGTGTCTAACACTCTGTATAGTTTACTTTTGATAGGTACTTCGTTCATCTTCCATCTGAAGTTCTGTCATAATAATATTAGCCAGAACTATTACCTGTTTTTAAAAAACAATTACATGAGTCATATATGTACCCCATTTCTAAATACTTTTTATATATATATCTGTGTGTTATATTACAAAACAAATGAAGATGAGAATGAATCGGAAAGGTTATAAAGAAATTATGCAATGTCGCGCTATCATGTGGAAATTAAGAATTCTTTAGTCCTACAACATATTTCAAGTTGTGTAAATAAATTCAAATTTAAATTGGTGTCGACAATGTGACATTTGTTAAGTGTAGTATAATTCTGTCCTGATGACAAAAAAAGAGGTGTGTTCAGTGGATATCTCGTTTCCAATTTAACTTCTTTTAAGCGTGTTTGAACTTAACTATAATTAGGTTTTTAATATAATTTTAGCTCACCAGCTGAAATAGGACAAAATTCTTTGTTAAAATGACATAATTAAAACATACAAATATTCAGTATTTCACCCTAATGTCATGGAAGAGAATATTGGTGTTGTTGTTTTTTTTTGTTTTTTTTTTTTGACATTTTTTGTGTACTATGGTTGCTTATAAATATGTGATATACATGTATGTGTGTAAAAAAATTTCTGAATTAAGCTAAGATTCAGATAAAATTGTAAAATAATGTTATCTACTAGCAAGTCCTATATCATATCAAGTCGTGCAGTTGGTTATCAAAGTATGTCCTTTGTTAAAAATATGCATATCCACCTGAAGGGATGTACGTTGATTTTGTACGAAAGTTTGTCAGTTAACACGAGGAAAAATCAGTGATTTCTTCCCGACTGCATTGTTACTGATTTCTCTTCTCCTCCATTGAATACTGGTCACTACAATATAACTGAAAAATTGTTGAGTGTGGCGTTTACACCATTTGCAAAGAAAGCATACCCACAGAAAATTGTCGTGCTCATAGAGTAAATTACATGTAACAGATTTGAGCGGCAATATTAAAAGATAAAGTTTCAGGTAAAACTTACTGTTGATTAATTTATAGGTCATAGGTGAAAGTAAATTATCAAACTAAGACATTTTTAACAATGGAACGAGTGCCAAAACAGGTCCATTTAATCACAATAATCTTGTTTCATCTGGAAAAAAAAAAAAGATGGTAAATAATAAAAAGTTACGGCTTCTATTACTAGATCAAGACTGAAAGAGAAAATCACCCGCTGGTGTAAAATAGGCCACATAAATAAATGTGTATTAACAGATTACGAAGTTTTTATTGTGGAGTTCTAGAGAAACTGACAATATAAAGGAGAAGCTTTTTAATTGATTAAATATTTTTCCAGAATTAAAGAGCAACGCAAATGAAATGAAATGTACATCAGTGACTTGTTTACACTGTCAGAGTGATCTAGTAAATTATTCTGCGATCAGTCAAATAATCAAAACCAGTTCAGATTAAAACAGATGTAGGTTCTAGTTCTTCGCCAACTTGAACCAGAGTTTTTACATGTTTAAATACTTTGACATTTGACCCGATGGTACAAGATTTTGAGTCACAAGCATTGGCAGTGTGTTCCCATTACAATGCATTGATTTCATTCAGTTTGGTAACGGCTGTATTTGTCTTTGTTAGCAGTAGGTACTTGTTAAATTACGACATGAATTTTATGCAACATCATTGCTTTTTATTTGGCATTGATCTGAACAGATATTGTGTCGCATTTGTTTGTTTTTAGTGTATAAAATGTCGCTAATAAAATGTTAATAGAGCAGCGTTAATAGGTTTTAAACATTTCTCTTTCTCCGTTTCTTTGACAAACTATTTACTGTAACTGGGTGCACTCTGTTTGCATGTCACTCGCAGTACTTTTGACATCCAGAATAAAGAAATCTGCCGATATTGTAAAGGGAGAGATTTAGGACATGTTTCTCCCAAATGTTCATTTTAATAACTTATCAAATTTGTATGCTAGGTGTAGTAATGTAATTGTGAACTTGTTTGGTATGTTCCAATCCATCAAGCCCTTACCCACATTTTTTTTCAGCGTTTTAATTTTTTATTTTTTTTCCACCCACCTCGTCTATTTCTCTTTCACCCCCCATCCTTACCTCCTTGATAAATCCTATAATTTGTATAAATCACACTGATAATTAACACAAGGAAAATTAATGAATAGTTATCGAGATCTCTCAGAATGTTAACTCTGAAGGATTTTAAACTTTGTCTCAAAAATCAGTGAGCCCATTTAAATTAAATTTGGTACATGTATATATAGGATCTCTGGTGTAAGGATACCAAACATTTTTATATTTCCTGACCCAAGCTCTGGGTTAGGGGTTATGTATATCAGACGAGGATTAGGGTTAGCAATTATGTCCCTTTGTCCTCTTTGTTTGACTGAAAACAGATATCTTTAAACTAAATTTGTTTCATAAAGTAAATTATTCTCTTTCAGTTACAAGCTTCTCGATGACATGGACAACAAATTCACAATAGATCCACATTTTGGAACAATAATGACGGGGAAGAGTCTGGATCGGGAAGAAATGGCTACATACAACCTGACAGTCATCGCGGAGGATCAAGGCGTGCCTGTTAAATCTGCCACAACCAATGTGACAGTTCATGTCGATGACTTGAATGACAACGATCCAAGATTTGAGCGACAAAGTTATCATCAGACTTTGAACAATCCAACTCAAACAGGTAACCAGAAAACTAGTGTATAGAAGTCAACATTTTTAATAGATTGGTATAATGGCCTTGGTTGCGATTACTCCGTTTCACTAAATGAACTGTCGAATAACTTGTTCATTGGTGGTTGTTGAGTCGATTGTACCAATTGCGACAAGGATTTCTTCCTCACTTATGTCATTTGAATTTGACTCTGGACTCATGACGGGAGTGACCGGTCAACAGGGGCGGCTTATAGCACCTGATCCCACCTCTGTATTTCCAGAGGTCCCTGTTTGTCCAATATTCACCAGATCTGTAAATCTCTCCCGGACATTCTGAAGATTAATACTGTGGTATATCCGAGATTTTATATGTTGGAAAAAGTTGATATATATTAACATTGATAGTTTGGTATATTGCATAGATTTATATGAATTTAAGAAAAATAAGTCAGAAACTGTGTGAAGCATTTGTAAAGATATATCAATTGATTTTTACAGGTCAGTTTGTGATAGGGGTCACTGCTGTTGACAGAGACACAGGAAGTAATGGAAAAGTTGTGTACAGTTTGTCAGGAACGGATGCCAGCAAATTTGTCATCGACAGCAATCGTGGGATTGTTACTGCCGCTCAGCAACTAAGTGGTTCTGGCTCCACATACAGCTGTATGGTGCAAGGTGTTGATCAGGTAAATCTCGTGTTCTCAAACCTAGATTATTTGAAGGCTCCAAATGCCACTTGGGGGTTTCTTCTTGATTTGATGTGCCAAGTTAAATTGACACTATAGATATCAATAATTATTGACAATATCAACTTTTTAATGAATACAGGCCTTTTTCTGTCAATTTTGGGAAAATGCCATTGGTAACACAATTGGGAATTTTAACATTAATTTGTGTCATATTGGGAAAAATTGTGTGCAGACATGGAAATTTAAATGCATTTCCCCATACATTATTATATTTTTTCATAAGAGTCATGAGCTCAACATCAAATTGGGAATTTTTTCATCAAATTGGGAAGAAATACATGCATTTTACATTGGGAATGGAGCCAAATTTCAGCCCAGTGATTACTATAGAAAAAGTTCTGGAATATCAAATGATGATAGAAATAAAACTTTTCATACTTTTAGGTTAGTCTACTATTTGTATAAGTAATGTTTAATTGACATCTTAATCAATTTCAGGGTCAGAATCCTAGGTCACAGAGTGTAAGTTTGACGGTAAACATTTCCACGGAAGACTCCAGCAAAAATCCGTCATTCAGTGCGGTCACATCGCCTGTATCTCTAAACGAAGATGCAAGTATTGGTCAATATGTTACCACTGTATCGGCCACAGCCCAGGGTGGTGGCGCTGTCAAGTATTATTTGGCAGGTGGAAATGTGGACCATATATTCAAGGTGTCGGAAGACGGTGGCAAAATCACAGTAGGAAAATCTTTGGACTATGAAACGAATCAGGATTACCAACTGTGGGTGGAGGCTAGAGATGTTAGCAATGCTTTGCTTTCGGCACACGAAAAAATTATCATAAATGTGAACGACCTCAACGACAACACTCCAAGATTTGACCAGAATGTCTATACTCAAAATGTTCCGGAAGATTTACAGACTGGATCAAACGTGCTGCAGGTACTGGCCACAGATGCTGACAGCAACGATAATGGCCGAATTACATACCTGATAGCTGGTGGAAATGTCAACAATATCTTTGATGTTTTTAGTGTTGACTCCAATACAGGACAGATTAAGACCAAAACAAGCTTAGACAGAGAAACACAAGCCTTCTATGATCTTGTAATCGAAGCTTCCGATCATGTAAGTTTTCAAAAACATTTCACACTTTATACATGACATTTATATCCATGCAAAGTTTTACATTCTTTTACATTTAAACTTTAAACTTCATACCTATGGTGAATGAAAAAAAAGAAATTTCCTGTACTTTTTGACATTTGATTTCAATGCTTTTTGTTTGATCAAGTTAATCTGAGGAAGCTTCTTTACATTTCAGGGCACAGAACCACGAACAGGTACCACCACCGTCCGCATCACACTGGATGATGTCAATGATAACCGACCAATCTTTTCTCGGCAATTCTCTGTACAGATTCCAGAAGACACACCAGTCGGAAGTTTCATTATACAAGTTACATCAACAGATGCAGATGAAGGCGATAATGCTAAAGCTACATACACCATCGAATCAAATGGTGGACCAGAGTCAAAGTTCGCCATTGATGGCACCTCTGGAAATATCACTCTCGTGTCGCCCCTGGATGCAGAGGATTTGATGCAAAGTAGCAACAAAAACTACATTGAGATCAAGATAGTGGCGGAAGATGGACACTATCAAACTAGCGGCCGAGTTTTCGTGTTTGTAAATGACATCAACGACAATGCACCAGTAATTCAGCCACCTTTGACCTTCAACTTCCAGGAAATGCAGCCCGTTGGCACAGTAGTAGGGAAAATGCATGCTACAGATGCCGATGTCAATGTACCAAACAATCAAACCTATTTTTCATTGAAATTGCCCTCCCTCAACTTTGAACTAAATGACCAGAGCGGTGTGATCACATCAAAATCGGAGATGGTGTATGTCTATGATAAAAGTTTGGGAAACGTAACAAATCAGCATGAATTGGTTGTCATAGCAACGGATCATGGAACACCACCTAAATCCTCGGAAGCAATAATCACCATCAACGTCCTAGATGCCAATGATCATCCTCCAAAATTCGAGAAGAATTCTTATTTCTCTGCAGTTCCAGAGACTTTATCAGCAGGGCAAAGTGTTTTAGATGTTTTGGCCACAGATGAACTTGACTATGGTGTCAATGCTGAGATAGAGTATGAAATCTTGAGTGGCAATGGTTCCCAGATATTTTTCGTTAATAGAAATACAGGTAAGACTTTGATTGTCATTCTGGTTTTGTCATTTCGTTATCTTGATTAAATGAGTTTCACCCTTTATATCAGTTGATCAGTGTTGGTGGCTCCGTAGTAAGTCTAAGGATTAAATTTTTGAGTTTGATGAATACTTTTGACAATTGCTGCTCTTCATATAAAATTTCAGTGGTCGTAATTTATTTCTTACATCACATGTTTATTTGTTGCATTCCATTTAATCCATCTAATCACATTTAGTGGCTCTTGTTTCAGGTGTGATCACGGTGGCACAGTCTTTGCAAGGACTTCGGAACAGGGATTATATTTTGAGTATAAAAGCTCAAGACAAAGGGCAGCCACCCATGTCTGCCACTGCCATAGTTACGCTAAGTATTACAGATATCAACATGTTTGCCCCAGTTTTCCAAACCACTAACTTTGATGCCACAGTGTCGGAGAATGCTGGTATCGGCAAGAGTATAACCACTGTAACAGCCACTGATAACGACTCTGGTAGTCTGAATGGAGAAATATTTTACCTCATTCTAGACGGTAACAAGGATGGTTTGTTTACCATTGATTCTACCCGAGGGATTGTGTCAGTTGCAAAAGGTTTAGATTTTGATACGGTCCCCGTTCACTTGTTGAATATTTCTGCAAGAGACAAAGGTCTGTTTTACAAAGAGGCTACAGCAATTCTCACAATTCAATTGACTGATGTGAACGATAATGCTCCAGTGTTTGAACAGCCATTATATGTTGGACATATTGCTGAAAATATGCCAGCCGGTTCTTCTGTGCTTGAAGTTCGAGCTACTGATGCCGACATCGCAGAGAACGCGAGAATCGAATACATCCTCAGTGCAGCTGGCAGTGATTCATCAGCACCAACATTGTTTAGTATTGACCAAACCGGCAAAATCTCGACAAGGACTGTTCTGGATTATGAAGCAGACACGGAACACAGTCTCATTGTCATTGCCAGGAATCCAAACAATGACAATATGAAAAATTCAACGCTGGTTAAAATTTATGTTACAGGGGTAAATGAATACTATCCCAAGTTCAATGTAAAACAATATTCATTTTCAACAAAAGAATCTGCTACCAATGGAACCGTCATTGGACGTGTGGAGGCAACAGACGGAGATGACGGGAAAGATGGTATTGTGTACTACTTTCTGACTGGTTCCAGTTATCTCAAAGGATTTAATATCGATCACAATACAGGAGATATATACGTAGCCGGTCGACCAGATTACGAAAGCTCACCAGTAGTGCAATTGACGATTCTTGCCAAAAATTGGGAAAGTGTCAGAGGCGACGATATTGATACTTGCATAGTCCATATTACTGTTGAAGACGCCAACGATGCACCTGTATTTTCCACAAATCTGTACACAGCCAGCATTCCTGAAAACTCGCTAGGTGGAGTATATGTGATTACGGTCAGTGCCACTGACAATGATAACATTCCTACTGATAGAACCTTTACATACACAATTCTACGTGCAGATGAAAATGCTTTCAGCATCAATCCTCAGAGTGGAGAATTAAAAACGAGTGGATCTGGTACTCTGGATAGAGAAACACATCCAGTGTACAATGTGACTGTCGGAGCTATCGATAAAGGGGTACCGCCTGCCACAGGTAAGTCTAGAACAGTATTACATTGATTTCCTATAGTTCATTTATTAACATACATGTCAAACTTGTCTATAAAGACCACTCTAGGGAACATGCAGAAGTAGCTGTTATAGAAAGGTAGCCTTTATAAAGAGGTTTATTCATTCTTAAAAATGCTAACAAAGGTTGTTTGAATGTCCTTAATAAGCAGGTGCCCTTTGTGCAGAGGTGGCCTTTAATGCAAGTTTGACTGTATCTTTATTGTAGTGTCATCTTTGTTTACTTCATCCTTATAAAAATGCATTATTTATTTACTGATTTATTTGTTTACTGATTTCTTGTATAACTAAAGTCCACATTTAATGAATCTTGGCTTAAATGTCACTTTTGTCTTAAAGCTTTGTTAAATTCAATGAAACCTGCTGTTATTGATAATTACCAAGAATTCTTTATCAAACTGGCCCATAACTCCTATGAATTGGATTATCCTATAGTTTACCTGAATATGTCCCAGCATTCTCTGCCATCAAATTTGATAATTCTATTTATGGAAGATAAAACTTGTGAATCAATGTAAATACCTTTTTCCACAGCATAAGAAAATTTATTCTATTTTGCAGGCACAGCGCTCGTACAGGTTTATTTGACGGACGTCAATGATAATGGTCCATACTTTATACCTGCAGACCTTACCGGATTTGTCCTGGAAAACAAACCCTCGGGAACTTCTGTCTTGTTACTAAGCACAAACACTTCTGACCCAGATCTTCCACCAAATCAAATTTTTAGATACAGATTTCCATCTGGAAACTTCAACAACTATTTTGGCATTGACCAAAGTACAGGTCTGGTGAAAACTGTAATTCCGATTGATCGTGAAATAACACCACGTTTTGACATTCCAGTTGTTGTTTCAGATTCAGGTACTCCAATTCAGTCTTCAACTTTGACCTTTCATGTTGTCGTTAATGATGAGAATGACACGCCACCTAGAGCACGCAACATGAACGTCCAGTTGTGCATCTATAAAAACCAAGTGACATCTACTGCAATAGCTGATTTACGGCCATTGGACGACGATATTGAAGGTAGTTATACCTGCACAATTACCAGCGGGGGACAGAATTACTTTGCAATCACATCTGCGTGTGATCTACGCCTGCAAGGTGTGCCAGTGGCCCCGTCATATTCACTTCACATAAGTGGGTCTGATGGACTTTGGAGCTCTTCTTATGTTGCTGATGTTGATGTACTGAAAATTGATGACAATGCACTCAGCAATATGGTGACACTCCTCATCGCAAACATGAAGTTGTCCGTCTTTATGGACCAGAAATATGAACAGTTCAGAGACTCCACCTCCAAATATTTAACTGAAGGCCAGTCTCTTATCATATATAACGTGGCAGTATTAGCCGGTACAAAAGATATGTTAATGTTTATAGGTGCAACAAAGTCAAATGGAGAAGTAGTGTTACATGATTTTCTGAAGCAGTCTCTAATTTCTCACAAGCAAAATATTGAAAACGAGGCTAATTTATTTATACTGGATGTAGGATACTCAATATGCAATCAGTCTTTCTGCAACTTAGGCGAGTGTTTAAGTCAAGTTTCGGTAAGGAATGAATTAAGGTACACAGAATCGGACTCCATTGTTCTTAGCTCACCTGTGTTTGAGCTTGTTCCATATTGTGTTTGTCCACCTGAATTTACAGGTAGATACTGCGAAATTACTGTTCAGCCATGTGGACAAGATTACTGCAAAAATGGTGGCATATGCCAAGATGGAAGCTGTCAGTGTCCCCCAGGCTGGACTGGGGATTATTGTAAACAGGATATAGATGAATGTAGCTTGTCTCCCTGCCAGAATAATGGAACATGCCGCAACTCCCTTGGGTCTTTTACTTGCAACTGTCTGGATGGATATTCTGGTACGAAGTGTGAGATTGGATCTGATCACTGTCACTCCGGACCTTGTAAAAACTCTGGTCTGTGTAAGAATGAACTTGATGGATATAGATGTGAGTGTCCATATATCTATTGGGGAAAGAACTGTCAACACACTTCCAAAGGATTTGAAATAGGATCTTACATGGAATTTGAATCCATTGATCAGTTTCGTTTTGATTGCAAATTGGATCTTACGTTTTCCACCATCAATCAAAACGGATTGCTTATGTATAATCCAAGTGCAGAGCTGAACTCAAACAAATTCATGGCTCTGGAAATAATCAACGGGAAAGTCAGGTTTTCTTTTAACCTTGGGGATCCTCAGACTACAAGGCTGACAGTATCTAGGAATGTTTCCACAGGAGATTGGTTCCGAGTGGAGGTCCACCGAAGCAAAGCGGTAAGATTTTTTTTTTTTGCTTTTTTAACAAAAGAACCTTAAAAGTTCCTTAAAGAACCTTTAAAGGTAGATATTTTGTTATTGTCGGTAGATAAAATTTATATTGTTTGGGTGCTTTGATTTTCTTGTTTGATTTTATTTACATTTATGTCCTTGATAAAGGGATGACTACTTAAAAGCGGGTCCGGTTACATTGTATATTAAGTGGTTGTTTTTTGTTGTTGTTGCAGACGGCATATCTCAAAGTAAGTCACTGTTCAAGTGCTAGCGGAGTATGTGACACCTGTAACCCTGGCGACAGAAGCTGCTACCAACAAGGAAATCAGACTTCTAGGTATGTGTCTAAATCGATATCACATATTATCATTTTACAACAAGGATTCACTATTTTCAGTTGAAAAAACGTACCAATCTTTCCCAAACTCTCTTAATTACTGAGGTCTTACATTATTGCCCTGTCATTGTCACATCTTGGCCATATCATATTTTCCCTGATGATGTCATTTCGAATTTGATATCACATGTAGACTAAATTATATTTTTCTCACGATGATGTCATAATGTAGATTACACACAGTCATACTTGCATTATAGGCCACCTCTGTATAAAGGACACCTACCTATAATTGCCATTCAAGCACAATCTTTGTTAGCTTTTTTCTAATTATTTAACATCTGTATAAAATCCACCTGTTGAATACGCTGGAAATTTTGGGAAAAACACAACATTTTTACAAAAACAAAAACACTTTTGTGAGATATTTGTTTGAAAATGCTTTATTTTTTATTTTGAATTTCAAAATTGGGAATTTTTGCTTAATTTTGGGAAAATACAAGCCATTTTTGAATTGGGAATGAGTCCTGTAACCAGACCCAAAATCAGCCTAGGAAAATCCCTGCAAACTTATCATGTGATGAAAGTGACATACTTAATTATTAGATACTTACAATGTAAGTTAGGCAATGGATTGTTCCATGCTTCATGGTGGTTGGGTCACCCTGGGCGATGTCGGAAGCTGACTGTGCATTCCAAATACCCCAGAATATTTGCATACATCAACATGCAAAAATAACACAGTATCCTCCAGTCAATGGTCACAAAGTTTGTCACTGGGGCAGATTTGTTTTCTTGTAACTTACATGAATCATGGTCTATGATGTGCCAACTCTTTTTTTTTTAATTTGTATGTACATTGTATGTACAAACGTACTTGCAGACTTAAAACAGTTAATTGTTTTGAGCAGACCAGAATTTCTAGAAGGAAAATTTTTTTAACTTTAAAAATCCTGTATCATTTTTTTGTTTTTTTTTTTATCAAAGATAGAAAATTTCAAAAAAAAAAAAAAAAATAGCAAATTCCTTATAAGGATATAGTGATATTTTCATTGTTTCAAATTATAACCTTAATATAATTGTACGTGTAATTGATAATGACAACATCTGTACTGTGGTGACCTAATTAGCCACTAACCCAAAACATAGATGCAGTGAAAAATTATGACAATATTTCATTCCATAGAAATTTTGTCTGCAATGTAATTTATTCCGAGCTAGTCATTTTTTTTTTTTTTTGCGTTATTTTTCAATTGTGCATGAAGTTAACCACGCATTCAGTTCTTGTAATTCTGAACTAGAGACTATCCCGTCCTTTTGGTGCCATTTTAATTTTATAACTCTTTTGTGTCGGAGGTATATCATTCTTTCCAGGGTATTTTTGATGTATCATATTTGTGCGAGGAATTAAACCACATTGTTCAGTTTGTAACATTTTGTTCCATTCGATATCTGTACTTGGGTCACGGTGGGTATATATAAGAATGCAACAATATGAAACAGATTGAAACATGTGGTCACAGATCATAGATTACGATATCAAATTATAGATTGTCCTGTGTTATGATGTTTAACTGTGTCACCACACAATATGCCGCTATTGTTGTGGACGGCGATATCATTACACGCAAACTGGGATTGCAGCCAAAATGGTGGGTTTTTTTATCGTCATTGTTTGGCAATTTAATTGTAAATATTTATAGACCAATGTAAAATTTTGTTATTTGTTTTGTAAACTTTTTTTTAACATCAAAACAAAACTACATTGTCATTTGCTCATCAAATTTACAATCTTTGTCATTGTCCTCTGTTTTGTTTTGAAATAAAACTTATTATTTATTTTGGTAATTTAATAGCATACAATCACATACACATACCTTTATTGATTGTTGAGAAATGGTAGCAGTGTCAATTTAGTTTGGAAGGAATTTCATAGTTGAATTATTTTTCATCTAAAAAATTTTTTTTTTTTTTGTCAGAGTAACAGTTTCGTCACAGATTTTTTATTTTTCAATTAAGCTGTAAAAAAAAAATATGTATCTATTTACCTTTGATGTGAAATGCATGTTCAATTTTGCTTAAGCTTGCAAGATATTTACGAACAATGCAGTACAGGTCTTTAATGCTATACCCATCAGTGACCATGCAATATTTTACTTATACATATATATATATATATAACCACTTCATAATGCCCGTCGTTTCACACAACAATTTTTGAAAGCCCACTTTTCCCTATAATTTTATTTAAGGTTTCCCTATCGCTAAACCCCTTTATAATGCCAAATAATTCCAAAATTGAGCTTAACAAAAGGTGCCAGTATAATGAAGATATACAGTACATATGCAAAATTATAATGAAGAAATCTATGTAAAATATCAGAAATCTATTTCCTACTATTTCTTATTTTTTTTGGTCCTGTATCATGGAGCAAATAAGTTTGCCAAAAGTTAAAAATACTTTAACTAATAACTCTTTCTTTTGATTTGATAATGAAATTTATCATATCGAGCAAGCATCATCAACCACGCTTTCAGTTCACTTATGATGTTAAGTAGTCGTCAAATACAATACGTGTGCTAATATACAAAAAATTCCTATTACCAATCTCATTTTTTTTTTTTTTTTTTTTTTGCGGACATCTTTAATTGGCACATTTATAAATCATCCTAAACAGTTATTATGTACATAGTTTTAATTATATCTGTGGGAAAGCCATTAGCGAGTGCTCTTTTTTCATACAAAAGTACAAAACACACCACAAGTTATCAGTGTGCGTGTTTGTAATGAATGGCTTTAGTCTATACTCTAAAACACATACTCTTGTGTTGGTGTTGAAGGGGAGGTAATCATGATACGTCACAGTCGCATTAATCATCCATTTCCTGCTTTTAGTCAGTGTAAGCAATCAATTTAAGTAACAGTCTTCAGGAAAAATGTTATTAAAATGAATTTCTCGTACCTGTCTAGGAATTTACGATATCATTCAGTTACATTATTAAATGGTGTCTGACACAAGGAAGTATATTGACGACATTTTTTTTTTTTTTGCCGATCAGATCATTAAACTGTGGTATGGGGTTTATAATTGTAATTTTGATTGTTTCTTCAGGTGCATTTTCCCCGATCCATGGTAAACTTTAATTTTGTTTGCTTCGCACGTTTTCCCCTGCACACATGAGCGTAGTGTTACAATATCAAGAGGCTTTAAGTACATTTAGAGTGCAGCTTTATGTCTGTTTCATCTCCATAGCGAATTTACCCGGCTTTTACCATCCAAGTGATGCTTTTACATGTTTGATATTTAAAGTAGCGTAAATCATTTATCATCCCTCGAATTGTGAGTTCTTTTTTTTTTTCTCTCTCGATCGGTTGAAATGATTTGGTTCAAGTTCTGTTGCCCTCTCTCAAACTTTATCTATACAATGGAACCTGTCTTGAGAAGACACCTTGACTGCCACTGAAATGTGGTTTCTCAAGTCAGGCGACCTCTCATGAAAGTGGTCTCTCAAGACATGTATACCTGTACTATTATTTAAGTGTAAAATCTTGTTCATGCACCCTTGATTGGTGTGCCCAAGCATTTAGCATTGGGATCAATTCTATATAGGAAGAACCTGCAGGGTGGCATATTTACAAGAAAGCTGTCTATTGAGGGATGTAATTTAGAATTCTTTTAGTATTGCTTTATCTGCAATAACAGTTTCATGTCTTACAATTTTTTGTCTTTGATCTATGGTGATTGGTCTGTCGGGTCCAGTTTATGTAAAAAAAAAAAAGAAAAGAAACCTGTAAAATGATGAAGTATACATGTAGGTTTGAGTGAAAATGTTAAATCAATTGATGCAAAAATTACCTAATTTCATGTAGAATAATTGCTGTCCGATAAATCAATGTCCATAATTTGTCATTTAGACTTTTTAATGCAATACCATTTTATGTACAGTTTTTACATGTAAACAAAACCCCAGTGAAACATTCAACATGTAGAAGATCTATTGGATTGAGTGAACATGGTATAAAGGGCTGAGCAATGCAAAAAATACCCAATTTCATGTAGGATAATTGCTTTCCAAAAACAATGTCTATTTGTCAGTGGACTTTTTTATGCAATATCCCTTAAATTTGATCACAGACTCACATCTGATACAATTACACTCTGAAAAGTGATAGGTTTTGTGGTCAGCACTTCAGTTCAGACTCTTGCACTCTGTGGTAAGGTTGGTTGGTGTGGGATGGCTGTTTTAAGAGTGATTCTATGTGTGCGTGTGTTTGATGTGCACCAGTTCTGTTTCAGAAGATGATGGGCGACTAAGTATCATGATTAAGTATTTTTTTCTTGTACTTCATTCCAGACATAGAAAATGTATTACATGTAAAATGTGTTTTTTTTATAACCATATCAACCCCACATATCAAAATGGACTTGCCTAAGGTTACAGAAAAGAACATACCATTAAGATACTTTGGGAGTGAAAGGATTTTAAAAATGTCACAAGTTTTATTTTCATTACATCCGTACTTCATATAAATATTGATTATACTGGAACCATATAAATGATCTTTTGTCAAACATGCATATTCCATTCTATTTACAAGAGAACTGAGTACATGTATATACACATCATTTTTTATTTTCACTAATTTTGTATTTTTGACAACAATTAAAGATATTTGTATGCAGCTGTTTCAAAATGAATTTTTCGTCTTTCCTGGTAGTGGTGATTTTACAAATGAGCCCTAGACATATTACTTAATTACTCAGTTTTCTGTTACCATAGTAACATGTTTAATATGAGATATTTTGTATTTGCAGTGTTCTGGATTTGAAAGATCATCCAATGTTTATTGGAGGGGTCAAGGATATCGAAACCATCATAGACAATAGGGGTCAAGTTGAAACTCATGACTTTGTCGGTTGCATCAGAAATTTCACCATCAACGATGTCGACCATCTTGGTCAGGTACCTATCAGTCAGACTGGTATACTGGATCGCTGTCCTCGACAAGTGGGCCCAAGTATGTGCAGTGTAGTTACCTGTCAGAATGATGGAACCTGCGTAGATGAGTGGACAGGGTATTCCTGTAGGTGTAAGAAGCAATACACAGGAAGCACCTGCAGTGAAGGTAATTTATAACACAAAAAAATGACCGATTTCACTTTTGACAAGATTGCGAAACAAATAACTGGTCTATGATTTGGCAATGTCTCTCTCTGTCTGTCCATCCATCTGCGTCAACAATTTGGTCTAGGTGTTGCAATTAGTTTTGTTGAAAGAAAGCCTTTAACCTATCTACCCCTGAAAAAAATGGACTCCACTGAAAATCAATGACATAGATCAGTCCAAATGTGTCTTTAGGGGTGTATGAGTCAAGAGCTTCACATAATGTCACATGATGATGACATTAGTTGACTACCGTATTACATTTTATTTTGACTTTGACCTTGAAATTCAAAATCTAAAATTGACGCTTTGCAATTCAGCAATGCCACCTTTAAAAGTGTCTTGTTGTTATAACAAAATTTTCTCTGGTTTAGAGATTTCTCCCACGTGATTAAGGTGAAGTTCTCAAATATGTAAAAAGACAAAGAAACGGATTGTTAGGAAAGGGGAGACAACTGCTACTCATTTCACTTGTAGCAGATTAAACAAAACTGTGAATTCTACCCTGTATCATAAGCTGTACAGAGACATAATTGGAATTTGCCAGTCTATTTTTCTGACTTGTCACTAACAATTGGAAATTATTAACAATGTACATACTTGAAATGATGTTAGATAGATTAATTGACTGCTAACTTACTAAAGATACTACAGAAAAAAAAGGTTTAAAACACTTTTATCATCCACCAGACGATCATTCAGTATCAATCACTATAAATATCAACATACAAGAAAGAAATCTAACACTTAGAAAAGTAGAATTTAGATTATGTTTTTGATCTGTTGACAATCATCTTATATTTATTTTGTTTTTTTTGTTTTGTTTTTGGTGGGGAGGGGGTTAACTAACTCTTCTAATCTTTATTTTTTCCATTGTTTGTAGAAGTGAAACCTCTTGCATTTTCTGTCAACACATTTGTGACATTCAAACAGAAGGAAAGTTACAGGAGGGATCAACTGGTCAGCCAATCAATATCCAGAAAGCGCCGTGGCCTAGCAACATCAAGCAGCATCTTCATCAGGTTTAGGACCACCAGGTCTACTGGAATATTGCTGTATGCAGATAAAGCGTCAACTAAAGGAGTGTTATGGGTATGTTCAGCATACTAGTTGTTTTAATTTGCCCCTGGTTCCCAGGTTGGTGGTAGGGGGGGAGTCTTTTGTGCACACTGAATTTGGGTACATAGATTAGTTTTTATATCAAATGTCTTGGTACCCAAAACAGCAAAATATGATACCAACTCGTCGACTCCTAAAGCCTCATTTGGTCTCAACCATTTCAAAGAACTGTAAAGTCCATCATCATTCAGGACAGGAGTGTTACATAATGATTTGAAATCAAAATTCTTCATTAATTTTATTTGTAATTTTGACGTGATCACTCCTGCAAAAGGATAGTAGACCATTCTATTTGTTGACTTGGGCAAGTCTAGATGTGGTCACGGGGGTTGATGATTTAACACAAGTTAAACAATTTCATGTACATTTGTTTTTAGCGGTTTACTTGGTGAAAACAAAAAATGTGAATTTTACAACCTTTGGTCAGGGTTTCTGTAAGGAATGTAAGATATTTGTTTTTATGAACATTGTCTTGATCACAACATTTTTAAAGATTTTAGTCTGTTTTTACACACTGCTCTGGTTTTCCTATTTAACATGCTGTTATTATATATATATATATATATATGGTACATATATAAAACATCTTTTTTCCAGATTGACGGGGAAAAATTGCTGTACACAATCAAAGATGGTGCATCTGCTGAAGTTACGATGTCGCTCGATAAAGTCGCCGTTACAGATGGAGACTGGCACAACGTCACTGTTACAGTCGACGGTACACTATTTAGCAATGTCTTTTATATGATCTTGATCGTAACAATGTTTGACAGAGACTTTAAATGTATGTCTAGAATGCATGTACTAAGTTCATTCTCACTAATAACAATAAACAGCTTATACATTTAGTTTGTGAATTAATAGCAGATTTAGTATTGATAAGAAATGTTCTAGAAAATATTTTAAGTTCATATGATTAAAAAAGTCTGATGAATTTTTAAGAGACTAAAAAGTTTTAATAATTGTTTCCATGTTATTTCAGGCAATGAGGTGACCCTTAAACTGGACACAAAATCTACCACATCGACTCTACAATCGGCATTTTTGTTTTCGGATGTCGACGTGACATTGTTATCACTGGGTGGATCTCGTACCGTACAAGTTGTCAGCAATATCGATCTCCAAGGTAAAGATCTCAATCTGTCTCGGTCACAGGGACATCTAATTGTCTTCTTTCTTTTTTTTAATGTCATTTTATGCTACAGTCAATAATTTTTCAGTCGTATGCTTGCAGCCAATTTTGATTGGTGGAAGAAAGAACCAGGTTACAATGTACCCGAGAAGAAACCGTCATTCTCACAAAATCACTTACATGTAGGTTCCAGTGGGTGCAATCCCACACTGACAAGAGATGAAAGACATGCTGAAAGCAAGATGCTCAAACCACCCCACCTGAAAGCCCCGAAATCTGTCAATTTTCCTGGAAATACTTTTGATAACATTTAACATTTATTTTTATTTGATAAAGATAAAACGTTGGAAAGAACTATTTTGTAGTAATTTATAGTTTTAGTTTTGAGATCTTCTAAGAGATCACTTAATTTCTTAAAGGTAACGGAACATTCATACCTTTAATTTTTTCTTCCGCGATAAGAGCAATGTGTAATGCTAGTATGAAAATGATTGATTTTCTAAAAAATAAACTGTACTTAATCTGTCATTTATTTATTCAGGTTTTGGAGGATGCATCTCAGAATTTGAACTAGACGGTTTATCACTTCCAGTGACTGTTAATGGCTCCACCTCTCGATTTGTTGTGTCAGCAACAGAGGGAGTTAAAAGTGGTTGTTTGGCTTTGTGTGAAAAATGCAAGAGTAATTCGCAGTGCACTCTATCTGGGGAGGAAGCATTGTGCTCCCAAACTCAGGTTACCGATGACGGGACACTCAGTATCGGAGTAATTGTTGTGATAGTGTTCTTTGGCGTATTGTTAATCGTCATAGGGATAATATTCATTGTGTTCAAAATCAGGAGGCAGAAGAAATCACAAAGTAATAAAAATACGGACACCGCAAAACATAACGGAAATGGCCATATCAATAGAAATTTCACCGGTAGTCCCGGGAATCAACAAGATTCCGGATACAGCGATCAGGTTTTTGATATTAACAACCACATTTCTTCTGGATTAAATAGCCAGGGACATACAAATGGCTACTTGGCTCCAGATTTGATCAATTCTGAACATCGAAGAAGGCCAGGATTACCGCTAGAGATAGATGATGGAACTGTCATAATGGATAATGGTGATATTAACATGAATCAACTTAACGAGGATATGCCGGAACATTATGATTTGGAGAATGCTAGCAGCATTGCGCCATCAGATATTGATGTATGTTTACATTACCGGGGATTTCGAGATGGCAAAACGCCATCTTATGATAACCGTGTGCCCGATTATTCTCATAGACATCATAAAAGTTCAGCAGGACGGCCAAAGAAAGACAATCTGGCCATTATGCAGGAACGTATGTCTCAGGACAGTCCTGGGGCATTGAAACAAAAGACTTCAGGACGCTTAAAAAGTAGTCCTGCCTTTATGCTGGATGTGCCCCATGAGCAGCACGTGTCTCGGAACAGTCCAGCTCATTTAGGTGCTAATAGTCCCATTAATCAACTATCTAGGCAAAGCCCATATGCAAGAAGTAGTCCACTAACTCACTCTAATTTACGTGGAACGCCAGTGTCCGACGTTCATCACAGTCGAACAAACTCTGAGCATAGTCTTGCCAGTCACCACAGTAAAAGCTCAACAAGTTCATCTGTCCCACGGGCAGTGATGCCAAGTGGTCATGCCAAACATGGCCGCCACAAACATGACAAGTATTATGACCCCAATTCAATGCAAATTAAAGGTCTGACCATGGAAGAGGTCAACATTTTAAATGCACGACCACAGATCCCTAGTCCTGTTAGTATGTTAGAAGCAGTGTCTTCATCTTCAGATGGTCTTGCCGGAAGAAAAAGACTTAATGTGAACAATGACGTCATGATTGAACCTCCAGATACTAGTTCAGATGACAGTGCTAATGATTCTTTTACGTGTTCGGAGTTTGAGTACGAGAATGACAAAGGTGGTAGAACGGATTTTGATCCAAGTGCAATGATTTTCTCAAAACTTGCAGAAGTAGAAAATGAAAACGAAGACTTAATTCACCAACAAAGGTCTATGCATTCCGATGGATTAGATTCTAATGGAGGTTCATTTGCTAGCACTGTAGGGTCCTCCGAAGACACGGGTTCAAGGGAAGTTAATCATAATGGTCAATTTAATTTAGACTATTTATTAAACTGGGGACCGAGCTTTGAAAAATTAGTTGGAGTATTCAAGGACATTGCATCATTACCGGATGCGGCAGTGGCCCTGGACAATAATGATAAACTCTTAGATAGAGAAGAATATGTCTGATAGTGTGAAGTAATGAATACAACTAGAAATTTTAGCTCAGGGTTTAAATCTCTTTGCATGTGTGGATACCCCTCCATGAGTGTATGATTAAGCTTGACTCCATTGTTTAACAGGAATTGTGTATCATACAGATGCGACTATTAGTACGGGATAATTTTCCCAACAAAGAAAACATGGAACTGTGAAAAATCAACAAAATGCAGCAAAACAGAATTATGCAAATCTCCGAAATAGTTGTAATATTTCACTATTTTTAATATGACATTTTTATTGTTTTGATAAGAAATATGTACATAATTTATTTATTTGTGTAGATCTAAATCAAATTCGAAAATTTTACACTGTGTACTATACAAACCAATAGATCAGAATTTAAAACCTGGCGTGTCTGTCAGCAGTTTTAGCGACAGTACCCATATATACATACTACTGTACAGATTTTGTATACAATATTTATTATGTTTTTTAAGTCGAAAATGGTCTGTCTAGAGGGCTAGCTGTATTTGTATTTGAGCAGTTGATCACCTGAGTAACTCGGTTCAAAGGTAAACTCAGTAACTTGGGTGACCTTTTGTTATCTATTGCTATCCGTCATTTTGTACACCCGTTATTACCATTAATAGAAACTTTAAGCAACATCAACAAATTGATTGTGGATGTTTTCTTTAAAAAGCAGTTACGTTCACTTGGCGTTAAAAAATGTCATTAGAAAAGAGCCAATTTTATGATGAAATCATGTTGGTTTAAAAGCCCAAAATATTTCTGCAAAATACTTGCCATTCATTTATTCTTACATGTACACATAGTTGAAATGATGCTAAGGAGAATCATTGACGTACATGTTTAAAATTTGGGGTTTGAATGTGAAGAATTATTACCAAAAAAATCATCTGAACTTCAAGACCCAGATATGGAGAATTTTTTTTTATCAATATTATAGGTTGTGCAATTATGATTTTTAAAATCTATAGAGTGAGTTAGGATGGGAAACTCATATTTCAAAATTTCTGATGAGGGATCTGAAGTTTATTGCTATCAATTAATTGTAAACTGTTGGTTGGGTACAGAATATGACGGACTATCAGCATTGATTATGAAATTTAATCTGTGATTTTATGTAAAATAACGTATTTACATTCAGTAAAGAAAAATATAATGACTACTTTAACAGTAAACATGAAATATTATGACCTAGGACAACAGACTATACTATCTGTACTCTCCTTAAATAGTAACAGTAGACTATCAAATAGATAGACTAGACATAGTTGCATGTACCGGTAGTTACTTTGTCATAAAACAACAACAAACAAAATCATGTTGGGTTCATCCACTCCAAATTCATTGAATTGCCATGATGTTCAGATTTGTGTGATATTTCAAAACGCTCAAGTGATTCTGATTAAGTAAAGCTTGCCATTGATAGTTGTAGTGACATTTTTAAAAGTTCATGTTTGTATACATTTACATGTGGACGCAGACTTAATTGTGAGTTGACATCGTTTTGAAAAATAAATTGACAGGAAAACTCAGAAATGAGGAATGTATATGTGAATATATAATTACACTGGGTATCTTAGACAGACCACTTGATTTGAACATATTTCATAAAAGTACCTGTTCTCCTTGAATAATCTCCCAACATTAAACAATTTATCTTATAAATTATTGATGAAATCAAAGTCATTGAATATATTAATTGTACATTATTTTGCTTTTATGAATATATATTGTATATTTTTATTTTTTCAATTTACCATTTTTTGTCAAAGTGCATTTAATGAAATGAAATGTTTGAATGACAAAATAGAGTGAGAATGTTTTCAATAGTGTGTGTGTGTGTGTGTGTTGCATGCATGCCCACATTTATGCCTAAATGGATCTGTATATGCGAAAATGAGAATTTTGAGTTTAGACAAATAATGTTGATTTATACCTCCCAAATACAAACCATTACAATTCTCTTCATCCCCAAAGATTTCATTTCACCAAAGATGGTTTTACCAGTAATGCCATGAACGAGTCACTTTGTAAAAACTTCAGAGATATTTTCCCTGTGCTTTTTTAACATGAACGAGAATGTGAGCAAAAATTTAGATATATACTTTTTCATTTTGTTAACAAGAAGTTTTAGTAGGGAACGATATATGGTCATTTGTGTGTTGTTTTTTTTAAATTGATCATTTAATAAAAGAAAGGCAATTGTAAAAGTGAAGTGTGTTCTTCGCCTGCAAGTTAGTGTGTATTTTACATAATGTATAATGGTCTATTTTAAGGCCATTCTCAGCACAAAGTAATCAGTTAAATAAGCCATTCCCTCACAAATGATGATTCTTAAGTTATTTGTGTTTTTTAATGTGTGGAAAGGAATTTTTCTTGAAATGAATCAAAAGACTTTTGGTAACGATGGTAACATAACGAATTTATGAAATTTAGGCAACTTGTTAACCATCATGTTATTTAGTTGATCGAAGCACTAATTTTCATTTCTATAACTTTTGTTGAAAATTGTCTTGTTGCTGATTTTAATAGTAAAAATATAAAGTAAAATATATTTCAAGATAAAATTACACATTGTGTTGATAAGTTTTCAATGTCATTTTCTTGTAAGGCGTTATTCATTCCCCTCTTTGATCTGATCAAATAAACTTAATATTTCGTGATGACTACTGTCGTCATGGTAACATTTTGTGATATATACATGTATTGATATGATTATTCGGTGTTTCAAAATACATTCCTCAGCAATTCATTCGTCACTAGGTCATTATTTTGTTTATTTTCATTTCTCATTATTTTAATTTTCATTGAAATAGAACAAATACGGCAATACGTGTGTGGAATTTGTTATATTGTGATATTGAGCTCACGGCAGATAAATCGCACCCCTTAAGAAAAAGTAAACTCCATCCATTCTTTGTCCATATGAAAGTCAAACTGTTTAATTATATGTAATACTTCATAATCTCATCACACCTCAGAAATATTTCAAGGTATTTAGTTATCAAAGAGAATCTGAAAAAAGAATGGTAAACAGCAAAATTGAGTTTTAGTCTATGCAACACACCAAAGACTTGACACGTTTGCCTTCTTTTGAGAAAATGTCTAAATGTGCTGTGTGATCTTTATACATATCAAAAAACATTTTGTACTCTAAAAATAAAAAATAAGAATACAGAAATATTTTTCTCTGTCGTTTTTGTGTGTGTGTGTGTGTGAGAGAGAGAGAGCGTGCTGTTTGTGTTGTTATCTGTGCAAAGACAGACCCTTTCATGATAACTGCTTTCCTACTAATCTCACCTGCGTACTTAATACTTCCGAGTGGTAACAAGAAGTTTTGTACTCTTGTACTTGACATAGGAACTCTTCCATCCCCTTTATCTGGAATGTTTCTCGTCTTTACCTACATGTATATGTTCTGGACCGTTCCAACATCTTTTATAGGGCTTGGAGCTAATAAGAAAATGTTACATATTATCTATTTACAATAATGTATTTGGACCACTTTGATTCCGAAAGATCTTAAAAGTGATGTTCACCTTTATTTATAAAATAATAATAATAATAATAAAAACATAATTGGCATTGCAGTTTCAGTTCATAACTAACAGACCCTTTCACAATAACTGCAGTGCTACTAATTTCACTTTTGAGTGTTATCAAGAAGTTTCGTGCTCATAAAATTTCATACCCATGACAATCAGTTAATTGTTCCCTGTGTACGATTTGAATTTCTTTGGGTATGATTTGTGTCAATGGACAGACGGCGAATGTGGAGCGATTTTTTTGAATGGAAAATGGCAGTGAAAAACAAGTACTTTTTATATACACGAGACATTGAAACACATTAATTTATTCTTTCATCCACGGTCAGTTTTGTATTTGCATGTAGTTGGCATTCCAATGGGACAGATAGTCCTGCGTATCTGTCAGAAGGTTTAGCAATAATGTACCAACATTTTGCAATGGTATGTTGGACAAGTGGTTTTTATGGGTTGTTATGCAATAACCACTTGTCCAACACACCATTGCAAAATGTCACAGATACGCAGGACTAACTGTCCCATTGGAATGCCAACTACATGCAAATAACAACCTATTATGGGGTTACTTCAACAACTCATCAGGGGCTTTCCTGTTAGCAGTGAAGTGTTCCTTATAGATCTACGCAAGGAAATATAGTCCGATGTTTGACTTGAATTTTTTTTACAGAAGTTCAATTAAGTTTGAAAAATCTTTTGATAAAATACAACATAATTTTACTTATTTTTATCTTTTGAAATACAGTTCTTGCGTGCCTGTACTCCCTTTAACACAACGTTATTATCATCTATTCTATACGAATTCTCGGCAGAGCTAAATTTAGATTCTGATATCAGTAAATAGAAAATGATCAACGTTGTATCCTTCCACCATAAGTGTAAAAATATTGCACAACGAAACGGATTAAAATGGACATAATTTTATACTTTTTCTTTTTCAGTTAACAACATTTAAAAACTGTTGTCAGTATTGCTTTTAGACATTATCTGTCACAGGTAATGCTGAAATCTATTTTATTATTCCTAAAACCCATTTAAAAAATATAAAAAATATGCATTTTCATTTCGTTTAAAGCATGTTCTTATTTCTGCAATGTACTAAAATATGAAAAATGTCAGATGCAATTTCATTGGTTCCTGATATCAAATTAACCAATCGTTAGCATTTTAACTTCAAGGTATAGTGTCATGGATACCAAAACTTTCCAACGTGATGGATATTGTAATACAACAAAAGTAATAAACAAAAACATGTCCAAGACGTTTGGAGTGGAAGAGTTTGCATATGAATATAATGGGAGAATTTTTGCTTTCTCTCTATCAGAAACAAAGGCAAGTGGAGTGACATTTTGCGTGTAAACAACAAGGATATATTTATACGCATGTAATCCACAATACCAGTTTCACTTTCGACGTTTCGTAAACAAAGTTCGTCTGCAACTAGGAAATTGTCAGTTAAACTTATACAGTACTTTATTGTATTTTTAAGTAAGTTGGTGATTAAGATTTTGTTTTTTTTAAGTGTGCCATTGTCTTAAGAATAATATATTTACTGCCCTAAATGATAACTTCAGTACATTGATTTTTTATTATTTTCTTTTTGGTTTTATTCATTCACCATACACGTTAATGTGTACTTATTCAACGCCTAACGGCGGATGCTTTCAGTGGCTATAACTAGAAGTAATAGAAATTCTAGTATTTTGATACGGATTCCTCTTGACAAGACTTGTTTAAAATTTATAGCAAACTGTTTGACCTAGTGGTTGTCGATTCATGATTTGTGTTGGAAATATAGATCAATTTCAAAACATACCAAGAAACGACTTCTGCAAGCATTGGTATTCCCAATAGCAACATACGGAGCAGAATGTTGGGTCTTGAAGAAAGTCGACAGGAAGAAAATTGAGTCTTTTGAACTGTGGTGCTACCGTAGACTTCTTCGTGTAAGCTGGGTGGACAAACGTACAAACGAATGGGTTCTGGAGACGATTGGACCATGCCGAAGATTGCTGGATAACATCAATGACAGGAAATTACGATTTTTGGGACATGTGGCCAGAACAGATGGTCTAACAAAAGATCTGCTCTTCAGTACCACCCCCGGCAAAAGAGGGCGTGGAAAACCGAAAACGAGAATGTCAGACAACGTGAAAGACATCGCGGAAATCAGCATGGCCGAGCTGTTCAGAATGCCGCAGAACCGGAGTCAATGGCGTCGATTTGTGAAGAGTGACACGGCTGGTCAGTAATGACCATTCCGTCAAAGACAGAGAGTTTGACCTAGTTATATTGATTTTGACCCAAATTTCGGAATTCCTTCAAATCCGTATTATACAAGTTTTTGGTTAGTGAAAAAGAAAAATAGAAGTAAAACATTTAAAGGAACATGAGCTGTATTTTTTTCCAAATACAATTCTTTCTTTTTTACTACTTAGATTGATGTATAAAAACAAATATAAACAGACATAAGAATTCTTGAATTCTTACATATTTTGTGAACATTGTTTGCGAAACGGTTCATTATCAATAGTGTGTAGTTTCAAAGAAAATATTAGAGCAGCATCACTTCCGGTTAAGCAGTTTATCGCATACATGTATATGACCCAGAAGAATGATACCATGCATTGATAGGTGTCAGATTCGAAATACTGTCTCTTATCAAGATAAAACATTTATCTAAACTTTCTTGCTCGCTCATGAACTGAAACAAGATATTAATGTATTTCGTCATTATAAATATTACGACACGGGAAGTGATTTTTCCCGACCTTCTGTTAAAATCATGTCGTCCGAGTACAAACTATTCCGAAAAAACTGAACGGAACAGATGAACTTGAAATGAACCGCGAGACAAAAACTTGCACACAAATAGTTAATTGCAATTCTTTATTCAGTCATCAGGTTAATAATAACATTGCAAAGACACGACTTTGATCAGAAACGACAAGTTTTCATTATCTCGACAGTTTTTTTCATAATCCAGCATAACTGATTTTCGTTAATTCATTATAATTGAAATACGTACACATCAATGGAAACATTATTATCTATTATCCGGCAATCATTCCATAGCCATCGAAGGCTGCATTACCATGAACCATCAGTCCAAAAGGACATTTCTTCTCATTTTCCATTATGTGTGACCCCTCCTGAATCAACATACTAAAAATGAGGTAGATTTTGAAACCTGCCTCAATGGTTCTCTCATCTAGTCGGTTTGTCAAAACTGCTCCATCCAATGTCAACGAATCGAGAGCATGCTCTGGGACGATGACAGTGATGTATGATTCAAAAGGATTTCCAAAGGCAACAAAATGGTATCTACACAAATAGTCGCATATGGACGGAATCCGAAGCAAAAACGGGTCGCCATAGCCATCACCGAGCATATGCATCATTGTGTGTACTGGATCTGTAGTGTATAGAACGTGGTCCGAGGTTAGTGTCGTTACGCTTTCTTCTCCAGGCTGGGAAATTGTAGACTGGAGCACACCGCAGTTTAGGGCAAGGACAGTCATCACCAGATAGGGTAGAAAATCTGTTTACCAGCGACGCCAATGTTGTAATCCAGACCGGATGCACAAGACGATCGTTTCTGACATTTAGAGAGAAGCAGTTCAGCTAAAATTAAAAAAAAAATGTAGAGTTCCGAAACAAAAAGTAAACATAATGATACTCAAATGCGGAAGACCAATGAAAGTTTAATTATTTCAGAATGCTTATCAGTTAAAGTCAGAAAAATAAAAAAATAATAATCTTAGTTCTTAATCTTAACCGTGCGATTGTTTATTCTTGACTCCAAACAAATTATAATTCAAAGAATTACATGTCTATTGAGTTTGAGATAAGATTGCTAATGAAAATATATTTTCGGTCTTCATGCAGTTACCAGACTATTGTTGGTGATCGACTTCAGGTATAATAGCTTCCCGCCCACGATGTTAGTGATATGCATATTTACGTTCCTCTATATATAATTATAGATAGGTATGTAATAAGAAAAAATTATTTAGTTGAAGTGTGAGTATTTGATTGATATATGATATATGATGTATGATGTTTTTTATGTCTTACTTTTACCACGAAAATCTCAAAACTTGTTACAGTATATGCTAATTCTGTGTGTATTTACCTTCATATGTTTCTGTTTATAAATTCCATGTTATTTTTTTTTATAAAAAAATCTTGTTCGAATTTAAAATATATGGAAAGTGTTTTCTTTACTAACTCACTACAAAGAGTGTTTTATTTTCTTTTAGCTTTTTACCGCATTCTTTAGTGTCATCACCTCAGGAGAATTGATTCAATAAAGTGGTTTAAACTTTCCGTATTGCCCTGTGATCCATTGGTTGACAGAATAGATGTAAATAAATTAAGAATAAAATGCCACTTCGAGTTAAAGCGATATTTTCCACAATAGGTCTCAATTATTTTAAAAGAGAAAATTACTAATTTGACAATACATGCTGAAAGACAAATCACGTAAAACGTAGCAAAATATACAGTACCCGACCATAAATGAGTCGTAAAAACTATATAACCTTAGTAAATTTGCGTTTTTCCAATAACTACTCTACTCTAGGATCTGTAGATTATGCAATTTTAACCAAATTTCTTCCACTGTAAGTCAAGGATTTGGTACACATTTAGTAGAAATTTCATTGCAATTTATTTATCATTCCATGAGAGTAAAATTCTAGCGAGGTCATTTAGATATTGATTACAAAGATAATGAATGGATCTGTGCTTTAATTCGTAAGCACAAAAAATAAAGCCATCGATACCTACCCAAGTAATCTATGGATGTAAACTAACAAATATATTATCAAAAATAGGCCCAGACTCCCAGGGTTAAACGTGTCATTTTTCTTCAATTTTGGATGTCTACCAAATTCAGAGGACAAAATCAAACAAAAGCAAATTTACTAAGATTATATAGTTAAATTCATTTTTTTATGACTCGCTTATGGCCAGTTACTGTACATATATATAAAATCAAACAGATTTTTTTTTTATCCTAATCGGTTTTTGGTAGGTGGACGATGATAAATGTATGGTCACAAGAAATGTTATATTATATACACTTATTTTTTTATATTTATTTTGATGTTTAAATATGAAATCAGTAGAAATATTGCCTGACTGAAGTGTTATATAAACTGTGCGATATAATTTTTAGATTTGATGATTAAATCAGATGATGCATATCGTACACTTTAATGGTAATAAGAATTATTTTGACTGACAGGAATAGAAATATCAATCGGATATATATACATGTATATATATTGATAAAAGTTTACGCAGTTTTCGATATCCCTGTGTCAATAATTTGTCAGTGAGTAGTTTACCTCTGTATATGAAATGTTCATATGTTGAACAGGCCCTGGCATGTCGGATCATTTGTGAAATATAACTCCATATGAGGGTGATTGTGGGATATTACTAGTTTAATGTGGAAAATTTACAATGGGAAAGCCGAAATTGTCGCTTAGCTTAGTTATTTATTTCCCGTCTATGTTTATAGTAAAAGTAAAATGTCTAAGTATGAAGTGTGTGTGCTTGATTCTGTTGTATCTTTAATTTCCAGATCGCTGGGATATATTGCATTGACATATGTATGAAAATTGTCATTATTAATTGACAAAACGTCGTCGATATATCTAAATATCAATGTCTTTAACCCATCACCAAGCGACATAATGAAGATACATATTAAAAAAAATGCAATCAATGAATGGTTTCAAATTGTCTATAGAACTATTGTATCATTGCACGATTAAAATTTATGAATAGATGAATTTTGCATTTGTATGATTATGTTTAAACAAAAGACTTACATGTCTTAGACTATGTACCTATTCCGTGACATAAATGAAATGAAAAATATAATTTGCATCTAACAGAAATATTTTAAAATTGGAAAATAATAAAAATATTCGAATGAAATTCTGTTAAAATATATATGAGCAAAAAGTAAGAACATCCCTACCTGAGGAACTGTAGACCTCAAATCGAAGTGGAAATTAGTGCAGTAATATATAAAGGGACAGTTGACCAATCATATTAGACACTATACAAATATAGTTAATATACATATATTCAAATTTATTCAAAGATGACAATATTATTTTACCAAATAAAGTAAAAATGAAATGAATGAAACTTGTTTAATTTGTTCAGCAAAAAGAAAAATGTCATAAGTTTATCAAAACATCGCAAGATGCCTATAAAATTGTTTACTTTAGTTACTGTTCTTGTGCTTACATAACATTCAACAACCTTTCCGGTGCTCTTTTCTCTTTCTGATTCTATTTTTGCAATTGTCTGTCTGTTACGAAAACGAAATCATTTACATTTATTGATTTTATCAAAATATTTATAGATGTGTTGCGCAAACATGCCCAGTAATTTATCAACTTATCTTTATAATTATTGTCATGTGTATATATATATATATATATATATATATATATATATATATATATATATATATATATATATATATATATATATATATATATATATATATATATATATATATATATATATATATAGGGTTGTCAACGAGTAACCGGTTAACCGAGTACTCGTCGGATGGTCCAATTATCGAATACTAAAATCAGTACACGGTTACTCGAGCATAATTAATATAAATAAAAATCAAGTGTATTTTGCATTTTTGAAATATTTAGAAATAACAATGATCATCTAACCGATTTGAGCCACCGTTTATCCTCGTTAGATACGTGATTATACAGCAATCAGTGTCTTTATACGTGTCAATTGATTTGTTAAATCCAGTGGTAGTTGTTTGTATTTTATATATGGGAGATATATACATGTAATGAATTGAATGAATAATATCTGGGTCTGCAACTGCAATGTTACAAAAGTGACCGAGTAACCGAGTACTCGAGTTACAGGCATTTCACCAGCAGAATAATTGTTTGGTCGGCAATTACGGACAAAATTACCCCAAGTTGAGTCATCACTAAGGTGCAGAGATCAATATGAAGGATACAGAGATAAGGGCGTGATTTCAAAACATAAAAAAACAAGTTTTATATTGATGCCAAATGTGATGCACGTGAAAATTTACTTGTAGCAGGTGATAAAGTGCTCTTACAAACAGTTCGAGACAAAGTTAGTACAGCAATTCACCCGGAACGGTACAAGTTAATCGACAAACGTGGAAATAGTTACGTTGTAGAGTCTCGGGAAGGGATGAGATATAAACGGAATAAAGTATTTTTTCTGATTCGAATGAAGATGTGTTCGATAATTGTGAAAATGATATTCCTGGAGATATTGTGAATTCGGGAGTTACTGTAAATTCAGGAGATATTGGGAATTCGGGAGTTACTGTGAATTTAGGAGATATTGTAAATCCAGGAGATGAAAACAAAAAGTTTAGATGTGAATGATAATGCTTCTGTTGATACCAGTTGGGTGCAAAATTCAAGTGAATTTCAAAATGATTCAAGTGATGTATCGTGATATTATTAAACGGAACGGTGTTAAACTGTTAAATAATTTCTTATTGACATTGATTTTGAGTTAATTTCAATTCAGTGAAATGCATATCCGGTTAAATTTTATAAGTTAAAGTTTAATTGACTTTCTGAGTGAGACTTTAAGGGTCATTTATTTTTTATAAAAAAACTCTTTGAGACTGTAATGACCAGTTATTATCTTAAACGAACTTTAAGTAGTTTGTAAGTTAATCAAGTAGATTTGATTATTATAAAGTTTAATTGTGCAAAATGTTAAATTCAGTCAGTCATGGTTTTAGGTCTGAGAAATGGGGGAGATGTAGTGTATTGAATGTGCTTAGTAAATACTATATATATTGCGTGTAAGGTGGAGTTGTTTCCCTTTACCGGAAGTAGTTAACAAAGGCCATTAGAATCTGGATCTTTAAGAGTATATAGAACTCTACAACGTTAATTACATTGTCGCATATATGCAACCTTATTCGGTAGAATTAAATAAATTACAAATGAATTATCTTGCACAAATTAAACTTTATTAAGACATTTAAAAACACCCAACAAGGCAAAACACAACTGTAACTTTAAATTGACAAGATGAATTTGGCAAAATAAATCACATCTCGTGGAATAACCGTCACAAAATCTCACTTATGTCGGGTAGTACCACAACCACTGACGTCATTTACAGCCCAGTGGCTCGTTTTACAAAAAGTCTTCTGTCCTAAATCCTAAGTCTTTGTGCTAATTGTCATGGAACTGACCAATCAGCGATGCGTTGCCATGGTGGTTAGGACTAAAAGTTAGGATTTAGGACTTAGGACTTTTCGTAAAACGGACCCTTGGGTTTGCATTTTGGAGTAAGATCTGACTTGAAATACTTGTGAAAGTAATAGTCGACCAACCGTATCCTGTATCATAATCATGACATCTGCTACTTCACTGCAAAAGATCGACAGCTTTATTTGTTTTACCTTTACCCGCTTACAGTGATGTTTATACCAAAGCCATGCGTTTACTGCTGTTACCATTATGGTATACCAGAAATGTACATATACCACCTTTTGTTCTTTATCCCTTGTTTATACAGTGATGTGAAACTGTGAATTAGGTCTACATCAGCCATGAAAGAGGTCTAACGCCCAATGATAGCTGGTCTTAGTACTTGTATGTAAAGCGCCTTTGGACTTGTCCCATTCTTTTGTGTTTTTCGACTGGCCCCGTCCCAATATAATAATACTGAGGTACAGTCCATGGACTTGTTGTTGCACCACCTTACAAGTGCAATTTTGTTTTCATGATCATGTTTTTATATGTATGGAACCTATCCCTTCTTTCTTTAGAACCTTTTCAGATTTCAGTTGACGATATCTAAGCCTGCCTGACCTATAGTGTCAACAAAGTACAAAGACGTTTTTATAACGTTTTCAACCTTATGTGTGTTGCATTGGCGTTTATTTGCGAATGGTATTCTTGTTGTATGTAGGTGCTCTACAAATTTATGATAGACACTATAAATAATAGATTTCTATGACATTCTATACATGTACCCTTACAACAAGAGCTGTCACACAACAGTGATCTAAAATTCAACCAAATAAACAATTTACTGAAATAAACATAACAAAAATTTATTTCCGATTGATTCTTTGAGAACATTGTTGTAAAACAATACATATATAAGAATCATTAAACGCAAAAGCATTCAGAAATACATTCACTGGGTGAAAACATTTATTCCTCCGCGTGGCCAAAATGTTTACTAGGAGGGTGATTCCTCCTCTAATTCCTATACCGTGACAATTATCGAGACAAATATAATCTGTACATAAGCTATGAAACAATTAACAACGAATAAAAAAAAAAACAAACAAACCAAAAAACCCGAAAACAAACAGACAAACAAACAAAAAACCAAATAAACAACAACAACAACAAAAAAAAAAAAAAAAAAAAAAAACAAAAAAAAAAAAAAAAAAAAAACAAAGCAAACAAAAAAAAACAAACAAAAAAAACAAACAAACAAAAAAGAAAAAAAAAACAAACCAAAATAAAAACAAACCAAAAAAACCAAAACCAAACCAATAGAAAAAACAAACAAAAACAAACTAAAAAGTAAAACAAAATAAAAACAAAAATACAAAACTGGCATTTACTTAATATCAAATTGGAGGATTTATCTGGCAAACAGGAGCTGTTTATTTATGATGCAGGTCACACCCAACATTCATATAAAATCTTATTTTGGTGAAAATCGTTTAAACAGTTTTCTAACCATGATTGGCATGAAATAAATTCTGTATTGCAATATCATACAGTGATTCTTTGACTTAATTGTAAATGCCTTTGACCTCTGGCACAAATATTCGGATCTTGTTCAAATAAATATTTCTTGTAACTGAATAAATGGCGAAGCAATTCGATGCAATGCTACATTGCCTTTAAGCAATTTTAAATATTTTTTGTGTGAATATGAAATAACTACAATGTTGTTTATGGCGAATCCTGAATACTTACTTGACAATCAGTTAAAAATACCGAAAGTTAATTTGCGATGGTGGAATTAAACAAACGGTTACAATGGATTACGTTTGGTAATTTTATTCTAAAATTAGGCAATCAGAAATATTTATACTTTTTGTTTACTTGTAACGTTCCAGTAGTTCTTTTCACACATTCAACAAACAGTTGTAAGCGCATGTACTTAGTACTAGAATGTTTACATTGTATGTATTTCATTACATAAATTGTGAATTCATCCTTCTTTCAAGTTTTTTAAATTTCATAGTAAATGTACTTTTAAAAGGACATAAGAGTGCATTCACAATTGTTTATAATTATTCATTTTTTGTCATTATTGGCATATGTGTACAGTAAAACCTGCTAGAGCGGCCACCTCTATATAAGGATCACCTGTCTATAAAGGCCAGTTTTGAAAAGTCCCTTGACTGCATAATTCAACTAAATTAAACCTGTGTATAAAGGTCACCTGCACATAAAGGTCAATATTCTCTGGTCCCTTGGGTGGCCCCTATATACAGGTTTTACTGTATATGCTTAAGTACATGTATTATAAACAATGATGTTTGGCTGATGGTGTTCATGAGAGAGTGTAAGGTGCTTGTACATGTAATACATGTACCATTTTCTTATGAATTACAATTATTTGGACAATATGTCTATACATGTATATAGTTCTGTGTTGTGGTGAACCTCACAAGAAGCCTGGACCAGTGTGGGTATGTGTTCACCGGCATGTCAATAAGAGTTGATAAAGAAAAATAATAAAGATATTAATAACAGGTACGGGTTTGTCGATCTAGCAAGGAGGTGATCTTTTCGTGTCTTATGTTTATGTAAGAAGGCGATATTTCCGATAACATTAACTACCAATCTACCAAAATAGTAAATATGAAAATTGTCAGTCTGTGTATATTTATATACATATGATATATCTAAGATCTTTAACATGACGTGCACTTTTTTAACTTGGATGACAAGTTTCAAAATGTAAATTACTACTTTAAAAAGAATCTATTTTTGTTTTCTGTTCATTAAATAAATATAAAATATTACCAAAGGACGATAACTCTATTTTCCCCAAGTCATCGTCAAGCTCAAGATACCGATATATATATATATATATATATATATATATATATATATATATATATATATATATATATATATATATATATATATATATATATACTATTACTTAAAGTCTAAATTCTACTTTTTCCTGCTGTTACCAAAAATCGAAATTCTACTTTTACCTGCTGTTTCTAAAAGTCTAAATTCAACTTTTTCTGCTGTTACCAGAAGTCAAAATTTTGTGAAAATTAGCTCAAAAGCACACGATGAGAAAATTCTGTGTTCAGCACATAATCTTGAATGATCTGATAAACCATTCAACAAAATGTGACTTTCACGCCTGATCTTTAAAATATTGTGAACTTTAAATTATGGGGGAAATATGTACAAATTGAAGAGAAATACATTCCCGAAATAATCGTAAATTGTTGTCACTCGGTAAAATAACTGTAATATATATATATATATATATATATATATATATATATATATATATATATATATATATATATATATATATATATATATATATATATGTGTATATATATATCTCAGATACCAAAGTGTAAATCCTCAGGATGTCCAGGATACATATACAAATGTGGTGATATTAGACAAACACGGACCTCTGAAATCCAGAGGTGGAATCAGGTGCCATGGAGGAGTAAGCAAAACCTGTTGATCGGTCACACACACCGTGAGTCCACAGACAAATTCAAATGAAATAGGTGAGGAATAAATCCTCGTCACAACCGGTACAGACAACTTAACAACGCTGTCGGACAGGTAACCCAACATTTCATTTAGTGAAACAGAGTAACCGGAAACAAGGCTATTATACCGACCGTCAAACCCTTACCCTAAGTAACAAGTCTGGTGTTATTTCCCCAAAATATTAATTTGTTCACTGAACTGGATAGATTACATGACCAATATGTACTGGTCCCAGCAGACAAAGCCTCAAATAATATAGTGTTTATTTGCAAGGCACATTACTATAGTTGTTTATTAGAATAGTTAGGATTTAATACGAATTCTGGTAATCCTACATACACAAGTAGCTCACTTTCAAAGGACGAGATCCTTCAAAATTACGTGTCCGTATTACGCTCTTTTGATGTACCTACAACCGATACTGATTGTGAGCTACCATATTTATATTGGATACCTAAACTTTATAAAACCCCATATAAGCAGAGGTACATAGCAGGATCCAGCAAATGTTTACTCCTTTCCAAGATATTGACAGCCGATAAGGAGAAACTTCAGCAATACTGTACAGTTGCTTATTCCAGAAGCGGTGTAAATCAGATGTGGATACTTAAAAATTCTGAACGACTTTTAGAAAATTTAAAGGCACACAATTTTTCTCAAATTCACAGTATCAAAACATACGACTTCTCTACTCTTTACACAACTATTCCACAAAAAAATTAAAAGAAAGCCTTTTTAGCATCATAGACAACTGTTTTTTTCACTAAAGGTGGTACCCGAATTTTTAAATATCTAACACCACTCTGATTCTACACATATATACACTGAAGTTGATATAAAAAACATGCTGGAATTTCTAATAGACAATATATCTGTAATGTTCGGAGACGTTGTTTTTTAACAAACTGTCGGCATTCCTATGGGAACCAATTATGCCCCTTAATTGACCGACCTGTTCCTTTTTTCATACGAAGCAGACTTCATTCAGATACTGCTGAATCAAAAGAAGAAAAAGCTAGCGGTGTCTTTTAATTTGACATTTAGATATATCGACGACGTTTTGTCAATTAATAATGACAATTTTCATACATATGTCAATGCGATATATCCCAGCGAACTAGAAATTAAAGATACAACAGAATCAAGCACACACGCTTCATTCTTAGACATTTTACTTACTATAGACACAGACGGGGATTTGCAGCTAAGCTATACGACAAACGCGACGATTTCGGCTTTCCCATCATAAATTTTCCACATTTAAGTAGTAACATCTCACAGTCACCCGCATATGGAGTTTATATTTCACAAATGATCCGATATGCCAGGGCCTGTTCAACATATGAACATTTCATATACAGATGTAAACTACTCGCTGACAAATTATTGACACAGGGATATAAAAAACCGCGTTTGAAGTCAACGTTCCGCAAATTTTACGGTCGGTATAATAGTCTTGTTTGCGATTACTCTGTTTCACTGGGTGAAATGTTGTCTTTTGGCGGTTGTTGAGACGTCTGTACCAAATGTGACGAGGATTCGTTCCTCACCTATTTCATTTGAATTTGACTGTGGACTCACGGCGGGTGTGACCGGTCGACAGGGGATGCTTACTCCTCCATGGCACCTGATCCCACCTCTTGGTTTCCAGAGGTCCGTATTTGTCCATTTTTACCGGATTTGTACCCGTGTCCTGGACATCCTAAAGATTTATACTTTGGTATCTGAGATGTTTTATAGTATACCATCCATATACTCCATGTTTTCTTTTTAAAATAATATCTTCAATTTACCCTTTTGTGTGAAACTGACACTTCTGTATATAATTTTTTTAACAAATCTTTTATTCAGGTGACCTAATAACACCACAGAACAAGATTAGTTGCCATAATTCTTTTTTTTTATTACAAAATAATAACAATAACTAACAAATGAAAAAGTCATTCAGACTGAACATATACTCTTCAAAATATCTATCTCCATAAATATTGAAATTTAAATATTAAAGAGATGTTTGGAGAATGACAAAAAATATCCTTTTCCCCAGACATCAAGGCTAGATCAATGTGTGCCCCTGCTCACTGTGGAGTGCAGTGGAGTACAGGATTGTAATAGTTGTCATAAATAAAAATGTCTTGTGTAATGTTAGTGCTCCTGGGGTGTTAGGTAAAACGAAAACTGATTTTTCCTGGGGTGTATTAGATTTAAATGTCATGTGGTTGTTTCTGTGGTGCATTAGGTTAAGACGTCATATGGCTGTTCCTGGGAAAGGGTTGCACTAAGTAAACAGAAAACTTGCTATCACTGGGTTGTATTGGGGTAAAACATTATGTGACCATTTCTGGGATGTATAAGGTAAAATGAAAACTGTTCCTATAATTGTTCCTTGGTTGTAATGGATTAAATCGCCATTTAATGTCTCCCGGGTGTATTAGGTAAAATGGCGACTGGCTGTCCTTGGGTTATAATGTCATGTGGCTGTTTCTGGGGTGTACTAGGTAAAATGAAATCTAGCTGTTCCTGGGTTGTATTAGGTTTATACGTCATGGGATTGTTCTTTGTGTGGTTATATGATTAAAATTCCATGTGGCCTTTCCTATGTAAAGTACAACTCGCAAAAAAAATGTAAGCCAGAAGTGTATGCAGGTAAACATGTCATGGAATGCTTAGAACATTCAAGTACCCCAGAACTTAAAGAAAAATATCACAGATTAAATGTACCAATAAGTTGGTACATAACCGTACATTCATTAAATAATCATTACAAGACGAATAATTGCTGTTCACTATAACTACATTACAGTTAGTAACTGAATTTTGATTGACCTAGGTAATAACATTTGTCATAGGCTGATGTGTTCAAATTGACAAAAAACAAAACAAATGTACATGTACCGTAATTTCCTGTGTAATGCCTACAGCACCGAATAGCCTGCACTGACCTTAAATCCTTGTACTAAAAAACAAAAAAAAACATACCAGATAGCCCCCATCACTAGATTGCCTGTCCATAGGTGCAATACACATATAACGAACATAATGAAATGTTCACAACAACTCGGAGGACATCGATTTTGTTGGGTGGTAGGATAAACATACATGTTTTGTAGTGAAATTGGTACTTAAAGAAATAAATGATAATTATTTTCAATCGTTATTTGTTTGATTTTAGTATATAACTTCAAATAAAGCAGAAAAAAGATTCAGATAGCTCGCCCTGAAAGATAGTCCGCAGGACCATGTTTTTCCTTAGACAAAATCGTATATAACCCGAGGGCAATATGCAGGAAATTACAGTATACATGTACATCGATTTAACGAAAACAAGAGATGTAAACCTGTTGATTTTTATACCACAGAGAAGAATTTTGCTGATCAAGCTTAAAGAAAATATGAAGAGACATAAAACATTATTTATAGTGTAACCGTCAATATGCAGTGATGTCCGTAAAAGACAGGTGGTCTCTAAAAAGAGGTTTCAACCAAGTAGCTTTAAGAATGTGGTCTCTGAGGACAAATAACTGGTGAATGGTTAAAAATTGGGAAAGAAATTACAATTGCTAGACATCTGAAAATACAAAATAAAATTTACACATCTCTCTCAGCCATGAATCTTTCATACTTTAGAAATACATTTGATTGCCATTTTAAACATGATTTGAATTTCTATCTACAAATTCTAAATATCTTGTAAATTAAAGTGTCATTCTAAATTACAGACTGTCAAAAATTACAAATTATCCTTACATATTTGACAAAATAACTAAACTTTGAATACATACTGTATGTGTATTTAAATTAGCACACTCATATTTTAGCGCTCTCAGGGTTAATAGACTTATTGGCGTAATTTTGAATTTGCGCAATTAATTTCATTAGCTTTGTCGTCCATACAGAATGACGGGATGGAGAAATATAAGCGTTGCCCTTGATTTAGCACGATTAATCGAGTCATTATTATATCTATTATATTATAATATTAGAATACCGCTAAAACAAGTACACGTACAGTAGACAAATTTGGCCACACATTTTTTACATCTGACCGTGTACATCAGAATACAATTTAAATATTGCTTCTGCATAGAGGAAATTTGCCAATTTTTTATGAATAACAAAAGAAAAATATTTCACACAAGACGTAGCATGAGTGTTAAATATGTATTCTCCTGCCTCACAAGATGAAATAAAAGTGTTATTCATCAAAAACTTTTGCAAATATTCTTTTTATTACATTTTCATCAAAAACATTTCTCATAAAACAAGAAAAAGAAGTTCGAAAATTAGAAAAAAAATAACAAATTTATTTATTTGATAAATCTTTAAGTTGATAAGTCTTTTAAGTTAAATTTTAAACACTTAACTGGTATGTACATGTCCCTAGGTTAGCAATATTTATAGTTTTGTACTGATCTGAATATACTTATGCAATTTACCCCAATGTATAAATAATTAATTAGAAAACTGTATAAAGCACTACTAATACATATAATATAGGATCAGATTAGGGCCTACTTACTGTAAGTAGACATATACTGTATAAATCCTCTCTGGATAATTTTATGGAAAATACTTATCGACTTGCAACCATTTTACAAAAAGAGTTACTGCTTGCAATGGTTTAGTGGTAGAGTGTTCAACTCACAAGCGAAAGGTCCTAGGTTCGATTTCTGGACCGGGTCATACCAAAGACATTAAAAATGGTAGTGACTGTTCCTTTGCCAAGCGTTCGGTATATGAAGTGAAAGTCACGATTCTTTGGAATGAGAATGAAAACGGAGGTCCAATGTCGCGTAAGGTGTGGCCCGTTAAAGAACTCTCACTGCATTGGCATCAGTCCAAAGCACAGGCCAAAATTTGTAGCACTTCACCTAAAGCCAGTGACATCTCCATATCAGTGAAAAATTCTTGACCGGATGTAAAACAAACAAACAAACAAACATATACAAAAGAGTTAAGGCTTTAAACTGAACCCAGAAAATTTTAACACAAAATGATAATTTTGATTTGCGCAGAAGAACATTACATTATCCTAGAACCTGGTTTGTGGCACAGTGGATGAAGCATTTTTAATCTCATATTAGAGTCAATGGGTTCAAATGAGCATGCTCTAGGCTATGAACTTATGAGTCATGTTAACAGATGGGTGAATTAACAACCTTACCGTTATCTACTATACTTGAATTCACATAACTTGGCGAGGAAGAGTAACCTTTTGATTACCATACAGATAATTCTACTCACTTTTCAATTAAAACAAGTTTCATGGGAAGTGTGACCAATTACTATTAACAATGTAATCTTAAGGTTGTTAACATTTTAACCTGCCCAGTTTAAGTAATGGTTCTCGATTCACGAGACTTAAGCCCGCCAAGTTATATGAATTTTACAATAGTACTCACAGACACAACAACAACAACAGAAGTATCTCGATGTTCATGGGACTAGAGTACAACCATCACAGCTCCGAGCTTATGTATGTCAAAACATTGACGGAGAAGTTAGGAAGATTAGACATGAAGGTCACTGTACATTATCCAAATCACAAAGGTTTGACACTCATTTGACAAGAAAATATTTGAGACATACATGTACAACCAAAATCGGAAAAATGTTAAAACCCAGAATTCCTTGAAATGATGTCTCTGTGACCCAAGTCTCGATAAAATCATACTATTACATCAAATGGTTTTGCCGAGTAAACTAGGGCTTTCTAGGTCTTGATGCTAAATTTGAAATTGACATTAAGACATGACGAGATTTTGACACTGTTCTCTGGCTGTTTTGTTAGCTCTGATTATTGTTCTTTTCCTTTCTTCCACTCGTTGTGAGCGTCTTTAACTAAAACTTTTCCAGTGTCCTTAGCTGTCCTCTTAGCAATGGCCTTTACGCCAAGGTTGTCAATATTGTATGCAGTCATGGCAACATTTCCTACTGCATAGATAGCATTTTCTGATAAATTTGCAGCCTGGCTTCCATACCTGTAGAGAGGAATAAAATAAATGATTGTGTTGTAACAGCAAAATTAATGAAAAAAAATTATCTCTCCCCACTCTCGTTTTTTTGATATCTCGCATAGTGGATGACCTCTCGTAGGAGTGTGATGTTCGACCAATTAAAATGCAACATAAAAGATTTTGAAAGTTCATTGAATGGCAAAGAGATATAATTTATTTTATAATAAAGAAACGATCAGTCTGCAAAAATTCCTTGGGAATATCTTTGGTGTTATGATCTGATACAAGGTTATGAAAAGAATTACTGGATTTTGTGCGGTCAGTGTTGTTTATAATGTTAAAAATGTTTACATATTTTTGCCATTTGATGAACTTACATGATCAAGCATGTCGCATTGTCATTGGTCGAAAATGACTTATCAATGAGGTCATCCACATGTGACCTCATAGCAGATTGATTTAGATTCTCTATGCGACATGCAAGAAAATGATGAAGACCAAGCTTTAAACTCAGGAGATTTTCTGCTAGTTTGTCTGTTTGTTTGTGTGTTGTTGTTTAACGTCCCACTCAAGAATCTTTCATTCATATGGAGACGTCACCAAATGCCGGTAAAGGGCTTCAAATTTTGGCCTATGATCAGCACTTACGGCCATTGAACAGTGAGGGTTCTTTAACGTGCCAACACCTACTGTGACACAGAACCTCGGTTTTCACCGTCTCATCCGAAAGACAGGAAAACCAACCTGCCGCCGGCTGAACTCGAACTCACGACCAGGAGTCGAGCGCACTACCGACTGAGCCAGGCCGGCTCCTTCTGCTAGTTCATTGTGTGATCATTTTTATATCAGGCTAGTTAAGTTCTTATTCATACAGTGGAATCTGTTTTGGAAGTTGTGTTTGGAGTTGTGGTCTAACAATACAGGTGATCACTCAAGAAGTTTTGCGGGACGTTAAACAACAACAAACAAACAAACAGACAAACTAGCAGAAAATCTCCTGAGTTTAATAGAGTCTTGCAAGACAGGTGGTCTTCTATGACAGTGGTCTCACAAGACTGGTTGTCTTGTATGACAGTGGTCTCAATAGACAGATGGTGTGTTATGACAGGGGTCTCACAAGACAGGTGGTGTGTTATGACAGTAGTCTCACAAGACAGGGAGCCAGCCTGGCTCAGTCGGTAGCGTTCTCGACTCTGGATTGTGAGGTCGTTAGTTCGAGTCCCACTGGTGGCAGGTTGGTTTCCTGTCTTTCGGATGAGAGAGTAAAAACTGGAGGTCCTGTGTCACAATAGGTGTCAGCACGTTAAAGAACCCTCACTGCTCAATGGCCATAAGTGCCGAGCATAGGCCAAAATTTGAAGCCCTTCACCAGCATTTGGTGACGTCTCCATGAGTGAAATATTCTTGAGTGGGACGTTAAACAACAATAAACAAACAAAAAATCACAAGACAGGTGGTGTGTTATGACAGTGGTCTCACAAGACAGGTGGTGTGTTATGACAGTGATCTCACAAGACAGGTGGTGTGTTATGACTGGTCTCAAAAGACAGGTTGTGTGTTATGATAATGGTCTCAAAAGACAGGTGGTGTGTTATGACAGTGGTCTCACAAGACAGGTGGTGTGTTATGACAGTGGTCTCACAAGACAGGTGGTGTGTTATGACTGGTCTCACAAGACAGGTGGTGTGTTATGACAGTGGTCTCACAAGACAGGTGGTGTGTTATGACAGTGGTCTCACAAGACAGGTGGTGTGTTATGACAGTGGTCTCACAAGACAGGTTCCACTGTACCATGCCAGAGTTAATGAATAAAATTTCAGCATTTAATAACTTATTTACATACGAGAGTTATTTCCTTCACTGCAAGTATACAGATTAGTTGCATTTATATTCAATGCTGGACACACAGCTTTTAGCTGCTACATCTTATGAAAACCTCTTTCCCCCCTCCCGCCTGAAAGGTCAACTATATAGAATTAATTTTGTATCCAGCTGACTACAGATTCACAGAAAATGGTAATAGATGTATAAATACAAGGATTGTTTTTCATTTTTTGAAAAACATGGAATATACATGCAATGGCTCATGGAAAAAATTCTGTGCAGCACAAAGTGCTTTCATGATTTAAATTGTCCCACTGGTTCTTGAGAAGAAGTTGAAAATATCTAAATAATAAATTAGATGAAAACTTTTTAAATTTTCCTGTTTACTTTGGTACCAGTGACCTTGACCTTTGATCCTTTGATCTTGAAGTTTTGTTAAAATGATCCTAAGAAAATTTCTAATAAATTTCTCAGATATCTTTGTATACAAAAAGTCAATCAGTTTTGAATTATTAAGCCATTTGTATAAAACTGAAGTTAACAACGCACAACACATCGCAGACAACGACAGACAAACAACAATCCCATTAGGTCAACTTGAGGCTTCGGCATACACATTAGCTTGAGGCTTGTACATTGCATTAACATACTCATTATCATTTCATAAGTTACATGTGGGACACCGAGAGCACAATTAGAAGGTTTTTTTATTACAATAAACTTTCACCAAATGGACATTTCTGTGGGTTGGAGAGTATGTTTTAATATCAAAAAATCATATTCAAAATACTGGTATCCTGTGTTTAGGATTTTCTTACTTATGATCAACAATGGTCACAGTTTCATCTGCTAAGTTCTTAGCCAAGGCTTTTGCAGCTGTTTCCAGAGACATATACACTGTGCCAAAACCTGAAAAAGTGACAGAAAATAAGAGACATTAGGACAGTGTTTCTCAGTATCACTGCAGATTTCACATGATGCTTTGGCTTGATTTATTACTGAGCATGGATGACTACAGTCAAACTTGTCTATAAGAGCCACTCAAGGTAACAGGCAAAAGTAGCTTTTATAGACAGGTGGTCTTTATAAAGAGGTTTTATTTATTATAAAAAAAGTTAACAAGGTTATGTTTGAATGGCCTTTAAAGGCAGATGCCCTTTATACAGGCGTGGATTTTAATGCCAGTTTGACTGTATTTTTAAGCCTTTGCCACTCGTCCCTGTGTGGCAGGGAGAGATTAGTGCGTGTGTGAGCGCACATGTGTCCTCCTTGAGTGATCTGTATTTCTAAATGTCACTTTACTTGTATAATCTACCAACAGAATCAAGCTGTACTTCCTACTGATGAAACAATACGTACATACCCCTACCTCAACTTTAACCAAACTGTAACCTAATATATTGAACAAAATAGTTAAGTCCAAAATTGTTAAATATAGCACTGTAGAATTAGAAAGTTTTGCTTATTTCATTATTTTCTTTTATCAACGATGATGAAATTTAACATAAACAACACTTGATAATACTACTATGTGTACTTTGCTTTACAAAGATATATTTTTTTTATTTCAATAAAATTTAATGTCAAGGATTTTATCTAATTTTTAAAAAAATGAAATTAACATCCCAAGAAATTTTCTGATTCTATAGTATTTTTATTCTGCAATATTTTTGTAAAGTGAATGGTGATCAATTTTAAAAACCTTAACTTTTTTGACTGATGGACACAGATCCTACATGAAGTGTATGCTAGTGTAATTCAACATGTATACCTGAAGACTAATGGGAGACAACTCCTACACTTCTTTTTATTTTAAATTTTATGATTAACTCGTCAACCCCTGTAGTCATTCTTAGACTCACCCAAATCAATAGAAAGTATGGTTTACTGTCATAATTCAGGAGTGGACACGTTGATTTTGCTGAAATTTGAATTTCAAATCATACACTCCAAAATTCTAACAGTGGACTTAACCATTCTTTGAAATGGATGAGTTCAACTATGACAACATTGGTTGATGAATTAAAGGCTAAAAATCTATCTGGTTCTCAGAAATTTTGGAATTTAGATTGTTTTTTATTGTTGCATGATAAGGAATGGGTACACCCATCTACCCATTTTGAAGATAAAAAAATATACGATAAACCGTATTAGACCCATTAAGCGCCCAGGGCACTATAAAAATCAGGGAAAAGGGGTGGGCGCTTAATGGGACCAATCAAGTCAAATTTAGGTAAAACAGTTAATTTTTATAAGGCACAGTGGTAAAGTTGTTGTTGTTATTACCAAGGACACATCAATATAATTCTGTTGCTTGGGGGCTACAGATAAACTGTTACTTATTGTTTTTCAGGTCCACATCTCCTTGTCAATTAGCTAGAAAAGATTCTTGAAAAAAGGGGGGAGGGGCACTTATAGGGAAATGGGCGTTTAATGGGTAGATGAAATCAACACAACGGTATTGGCAGGCAGGCTATTAGCTGAGAACTCACTTAATTGTCAGTTCTAATCTTGATCATCACTGAAATTTCAGGGGAGTGTTAGAATCATACACTGGAGAGAAACTCACCTTTAAACATTACAGAATTCATATAAAATGAGACAGAGATAAAAAATATTTGATATTTCATCTGACTTTGACGTTTACATGTAACTTTGACGTTTATGTCCATCTTTGATGTTTACACCTATTTTTGTCATTCACACTTACCTTTGACGCCAGATGCAGCCACTTCAATAACACCATCAATTTTTGATTTCTGATCCCCTGAGGAAGCTATCTGTTTGATTGATGCTGGTATCAGTTTCTCCCCTTGTTTTCTTATATGTGGTGCTGCGGCTCTTGCTATTGCCATTGTGGCTTCCCCTAATTTTGACACTATCGATTAAACAACGAAACAAGAATTATGCATAATCATATCTCTTGCCACACTATGCATCATTAATGAAATAAACATTAATTATGAAAAGATTAGAAAGCCCATTTCAACTGAATATTTGATGATTTTCACATATTTTTCTCTAAAATAAGCCATTAGTCACTCAGATAGAAATACTGTATATGTATTAAGAATTGTATTACAATGATTGACAACTATGGTACTTATTACAATGATTGACAACTATGGTACTTACCCACTAACGAGCTAACCTTGACTGCTACATGTGCTCCCTGTCTGGCATACTGAACTCCCTTCTGTACATTGGGGTCTACCTGCTTGGCTTCATCTTCAGGTCTTAATCTCTCTTTGATTTTTGATGACCCAATTCTAATATACTGACCCGCTTTCTCTGAACCCTTGCCAAGCCCCCAAGATATCCATTCTGAAGCTGTTGAGGAAAATATCCAAGATGACGAAAGATACAGACTGTTAAAGTAATGATTTGTAGTTAATCTATACAGTGGAACCTATCTTGACAGGCCACCAGTCTTGTGAGACCACGATCTGAAAACCACTTCATTAATTAAATATTTCTTGAAATAAAACCTCTTTTGAGAGACCACCTGTCTTGAGAGACCATATTTCAGTGGCAGCTAGGGTGGTCTCTCCAGACAGGTTCAGGGTGGTCTCTCCAGACAGGTTCAGGGTGGTCTCTCAAGACAGGTTCAGGGTGGTCTCTCCAGACAGGTTCAGGGTGGTCTCTCCAGACAGGTTCAGGGTGGTCTCTCCAGACAGGTTCAGGGTGGTCTCTCCAGACAGGTTCAGGGTGGTCTCTCCAGACAGGTTCAGGGTGGTCTCTCAAGACAGGTTCAGGGTGGTCTCTCAAGACAGGTTCAGGGTGGTCTCTCAAGACAGGTTCAGGGTGGTCTCTCCAGACAGGTTCAGGGTGGTCTCTCCAGACAGGTTCAGGGTGGTCTCTCCAGACAGGTTCAGGGTGGTCTCTCCAGACAGGTTCAGGGTGGTCTCTCAAGACAGGTTCAGGGTGGTCTCTCCAGACAGGTTCAGGGTGGTCTCTCCAGACAGGTTCAGGGTGGTCTCTCAAGACAGGTTCAGGGTGGTCTCTCAAGACAGGTTCAGGGTGGTCTCTCCAGACAGGTTCAGGGTGGTCTCTCAAGACAGGTTCCCCTGTACATTACAATTCTCTGTTCCTACCTACTAATGTTTATGTTTTAGTTACAGAGCCTACTGTGAGAGCAAGATTTTAACTCATCAACTCCTGAAAAACAATGGACTCTTCTTAAAATCAATGACTTAGACCATTCCAAATGTGTCTTTAGGGGTAAACAGGTGAATAGACACATGAAAGGAGAAAAGTTCATAATACAATGTACCAAGGAAAATGAAGTGGTCCGTTTCTATCAAAACTGATTTTATCATAAATTCCTGAAAAAATCTGAACATTTTTAAATTTGTAAAAACATTACAGTCTTGCGACCTCCCCATCTGAACCTCGTACACATGTACAGTGCACCTTTGCTATGAAGACCACCTAACTGACTAATTCAAAGGGGTCTATTTAGCAAGGAGTTTCACTGGGTGAGGGTCTAGACGTATTCAACATCTATGAAGAAATATTCATGAAACTGAATATTTTGAGTCTTAAAACCAAGTTGATCTCCTAGGCTACGTGATCATTAAGCAAGCTTCCATTGTATATATGTTTCCCTTTTGTCTGTAGTGTTTACACAATGGTATAACTTACCCACAGTTATACCCTTGGCTATTTTGGCACTGGTTGAGTTATCTTCTCTTTCTCCCTCCTCACTCAACTCTTTTACTTCTGTTTGTCCACCTTTTTCAGAAATTCTAGTTGATGTCGCCGCTGTTTAAAGTAAAAAAAAAAGACAAATCAAATGTTAAGTGATTCTATTTTTTGCCTAGTATATATAAGATACTGACAATAGTAATATATAATTGGAAGAAAAAAAACTTCATTTTTTTTTTTGATATCAGAAAATTTGTAATTTATCAACAGAAGAAATTATCATTTCTGGAATTGCAGAACAATACCAATTTTCATTTTAAAAATTAAAAAAGAACTTATGATTTATACAGTTGCTATGGATACATCATACAGACAAAAACCCATACCTGGCATATGCATGGCACCACCTTTCTCTGCAACTTGACCTGTCGTAGCAGAACTTGGTTGACAAACATCTTCCAGGGGTGGTGCTGAGGGTGCTGATGGTGATGGTTGCTGTTCTTGGAGGTTTGTGTAGGTCGAGAGCATCTGTTCAAACTGCTGTCTCTGGGCTGGGGTGGCAGTGTTTGGCAATAGTAGTCCTACCGCTGCTCCTGAATTATAGAACAGATATGCAAATTTACACGTAAATGTACAGTTAATCTACATTTAAAATACAAAGTTCAAAAGGGCCTGTGCAATACGTAACACTGTACATGTATTACACTGCAGTTGGATACAAAGATTTTTGCTGGAGCTATATTTCAAAATGGGATATTTCTAGTCATCCAATGTATTTGATGGCGTCTTTAAAAAGGGAATTTATTTTAAAATTTGTGTACACACAATTTTATAAATAAGGGAAATGTAATAAATATAAAACCACAAAAATGTTAAACTTTTCTATTTGTTTCACAAGACTGCACTTGATCAGTGTAGTTACATTGTAAAAGGAATTATGTACGCTTGTCGTCTGCCAGAATGTTTTATTGAAAACGCTTGCTAAATTCCCATACAACGTACAGGTAGTTGCTACTGATAAACATTTTATCCTAACAGGAAATTGTATCATAATGGGGTGTAAAAACATAACAAATAGAAATTACATTGTAGAACCCAGAAACGTGAATTTCCAGAATTTGTTTGAGACAAATCATAATATTGCATAATGCAGAAAATGTATTTAAAATTCTGCTAAATCTGTAATGGTTGCCACGGCAACTTGGCATTTACATGTACAGTGTATATGCTTCACATCATTATTCTGATTGAGTTCAATGAACATTCAGTGATGTTTGACCATTTAAGAGACATTAAAATGTGCCTGTGTCCTTTAAGGGGGGGGGGGGGGGATTTTAGTGTTTTTCATGCAAAAGTGTGTGTACACTACATGTTTATAATACATGTATACATATGTGTATATAATGCTTAAATTTACCTGGTTGCTGTGATGTAGTGTCTGGAAATATATAAGCTCCATTCGATGCATGTAAAGCTGGAGAACTTCCTGGAACAAGCGGATAATACCAGCTTCCTGCCTGAAGGAATGCCGGAGGTCTTTGAACATTACTCGCCATGGAAGGTGCTTCGTCCGTGAACTTGTACATGTTTAGAGAAGAAGGATAAGACGGTGCACTGACAAATCCCTCGGGCGTTATATAGAAAACCTGGACACCATCGGGAATGCGGAAAATTTCGCTCGCATTGGCTACTAAACTACTGTCACTGGACTCGCTTTCAGTCATGATGGAATCTCCTAATGATGCAAACGCTTCATCACTTATTGACCCTGAATGGCCTGATGTAGACATCGCTTCATCGTAAGATGGTAAATATGTATCTGTGTCCATGTGTTGACCATTTGTGCTACAGTTTACACTATGTAAACCCTCTAATGATTGCAACCTGTATTCAATTTGCAGTTTTGTTTTCGTCATTTTTTGTTGTAATAATTTGGCACTGTTTTTCTGGTCTTCCGAGCACTGCAACTGCTCCACATCGACATTTAGTCCTTTTGATATCAGCTCCAAACCTTTTTTATAATTAGACACTGCCTCTTGGACATGTTCCTGGTCATCTAAACTCAGACCTTGATCGATATACTTAAATGCTTTGTCGTGTATTTTTTGCACTGTGGAAAACTCTGTAATCACTTCCTGACCTTGACTAGGTGGAGGAGGTCTTGGGGGACGGGGCTGTTCTCTCGTTCTTTCTCTGGATGGCATCTGACATTCCATGACTGATTGATTTGCACTCTTTTCCTGAAACAGATAAAGACACTTTGTTACCAGAGTTTTCATAATTCTGTTCTATGAGGACATAACTGCTCTAGATCAGTAATTCAGTATGTTGTCAGTGCAGCCTTCAAACATACAATGTACATATTAATCAAAGAATACAAAGCTCACCTCATGCCAACATAATTTCAAATCCCCAATTAACCTCAAACATGTCAAGTACCGTAGTCTAAAACATAGTTATTCTTTAAACAAGAGCGGTCCATGGGCCTAAACACTCACCTGAACTGTATTGGTAACTTACATGTACATGTACAAATACAGTGGGATATTGCCTATATGGCCCGAGAGAAGAGGCTAAAAAATCTCCCATGAAAAATTTCTCAAGGTTGGCAAGTCTGTGATGTCTCAAAATCAGGCCTAATGAATAAATTTATAGTAATAGACCCTTTCACGATAACTGCGTTCCTACTAATTTCACCTGCGCACAAGCACTTCTGAGTGGTATCAAGAAGTTTCGTGCTTAAAACATTTCTATCCATGACAATTAGTACCCAATTAAAGACTAATTGTTCCCTGTGTACAATTTAAATTTCATTGGTTATGATTTGTGTTGAGTACGAAACTTCTTATTACCACTCGGAAGTGTTAAGTGCACAGGTGAGATTAGCAGGAACGCAGTTATCGTGAAAGGGTCTATTAATTAATTCTAAAAAACGACAAAAATAGAATTCAAATACATGTACATGTGTGACGGTTGTGATTTGATCCGTCTGCTAACATCAGTTTTGCACATTGACATTTTGTCTAAGTTATTTAAAGGGTATTATATTTACATAGTAATAGTCACAAGTATTGTTAATTCCCGATATGATCGTTATTTTAAGTGCTTACGTTCACACTCCGTTGGGTCTATTTTTCCTTACTTGTAATTTGCGCCATTTTACCAGTTCATACTACGTGTATTGTAGTCTTGGTGCTGATTGGCTCAGGGATAGTTCTATCTACAGCATTAATTGGCTGTTTTCAATACAATAGCCAGGTAAAGTTTAAATACAGGTGTTTGTCGCCTGAGGTCTTTAACTTGAGAATGATCGTAAATCTGACAAGTTCATGCTTTTTGCTTAGTACTAGTAGTAGCAGCAAATTTCGGCATGGGAATCTAAATTTGTTAACTTAATTTTTTTAGGGTTTTTCTTTGGCTCAGGTCCAGTTTGGCTATTTTCTTTGGTGCAGATCAGATATTATTTTAGTATGTTTTAGTCAGTTCTTTATACACGTCAGTTTACCTGGGAAGGGAGTTGAATTTAACAAAGGCGTTAGATATAGTGTAGATAAATTATTTATATGATTATACATCAGTAGGATTTTGTCATTTACGTGCACGTGTCTGTATATCCAGGGGGATTTAATATTTTGTAGCTTTCATACATCAGTATACCCTGAAAGTAGGTTGACATTAATTGACAGAACAGTTCATTTTGTTTGTTAAAGTATTTTCTTTTCAATATTTACTTATACAACTGTTGAGTTTAAACATACGTAATAAAATTTAAACGTCATTTTATTGTTCCCTGTTATTCTGAAGTTGAGAGACAACCTATTGAGTATTATTTAACTCTTTTGAGACTGTTGTGCTGGTCAGGACCAACATCTGAGCGATACGAACTTAAAAATACCACTATACGATCACAAAACACAACCACCATAAGGTGCCACCTGCCACACATGTATTAAATTTAGCATAGTTTATTACACACACAAAATGTGGGGCCGCTTTGACTAGGGGCCAGTTCTGAAGTGGGGCCGTTTTGGACTAAATTACTGAAACAGAAAATAGAATTTTTTTTTTTTTGGCATTTCCTGATAAAATGCAAGTCTAATTATTCAATAACACCTTTTTAAATTGTGAAACAAATACAAACGTGATTTACTGTGTGTCTTCTGCTTCTGTATTGTTCTTTGACTGTTGTCAATATCAGGTGATTCCTAAATAACGTGATTTCCAAAGACTGCGATGACTCAATGTCAGAATGTAAAAATTACCTACCTGTTTACGGCAGTGACTAAATTTTAACCCATTTACGTCTATGAATCAGATAATGTATTTCCGTAATATCCGGATCAGGAAATACTGACGTTAGGAGAAGATATCGTAAAGCTATGAGGGGCACCCGGTGTCATATAGAAAACCTTCCGCATAAAGAATCTCCCCGGTCAATTTTCTATATAGAACCCCCCTCCCCCTGGCCTCTCAGGGCTTTTGAAATTTCATTGAAATCAAACAATGTTGAATTTTCCCGCCTTTTTTGTCCGCCATTTTGAAAATGGCGGTCAACAAACAATTTTCAACACCGGTTTTGAAGTCGCCACATCATGGAAAACATTTTATCAATTTACATTCGACCTCTATCTTTCATAGTTTTGGAGTTAGAAGACGAAAAACATAAAAATTGAAAAAATTCTGTGAAAAAAGGGCAATAACTGCTACACAGTTTTTTGGATTGTCTTCAAATTTTCAGGGTGAGTAGATCTTGATATGCTGAACATTTTTGCAATTTACACTTGACCTCTATCTGCTACATTTTTTGAAATAAAAGATTAAAAATGCCAAAATTTTGAAAATTTTCCCAAAAAAGGGCTATAACTCCGAGATGAGTTTTCCGATTTTCTTCAAAATTGCATGGCAGGTAGATCTCATCAAGCTGATCACTTTTATCCTATGTCAGATTTTTGATATCTGTAATGGTTTTGGAGTTATTGGCCAAAAACTGCAATTTACCCCTATGTTCTATTTTTAGCAACAGCGGCCATGTTGTTTGACCTGCGACATAGAAAATAACAAATTTGAAACTAAATACCCTAGTGACGACTCAGTTCAAGTTTGGTTCAATTTGGCCCAGTGGTTTCAAAGGAGAAGTTTTTTGAAAGTGAGTTAACGACGGACGGACGGACGACGGACGGCGGACGGCGGACGGACGACGGACGGCGGACGGCGGACGGACGACGGACGCAAAGTGATTGCAAAAGCTCACCTCGGCATAGCCAGGTGAGCTAAAAAAGGATAAATGAAAATATCAGCATAAAACATGAGATAATAAAAATACAATGCTAAAGACGGGGGAACGATGGTGGTTTTGGGTCTGGAAGCTAGAAAATACTTCATTTGGTTTCATTTAATAGACCTTTTCCGAATTGTTCCGTTTCGACATGGTTCGTAATAATATTATGCACCTTCACCGAAAAATGTGTCCCACATAACTTCCGGTCAATGAGTTTATCGCATAGGTGACCAGAAATATGTCTTACTTACAGTGAAAGTAGCCAGATTCGAGAAGTAGCCTAAAAGAAAGGCATGGCACTTGTCAACATTACAAGCATTAAGCTGAGCTGAGTACAAACTATTCCACAAAACTGAACGGAATGTGACAACTAGAAAAAGGTCTATTGCTTATTCCAAAATGTATCTTGGTAGTTTACTCAACTCCCTTGTCACCGCCAAATTTGACTTTAATTTAAGGTTAAATTAATCTGTCAAAGAAATATTATTAAGGATAGAGAGATCATAATTCAGTGTATGCATCTACAGACTTCCAAATTTCAAATGTTTTCTGAAAGATGTTAAAAATCTGACCCCATTATGAAATATTGCTTCACAATTAAGCCAACACTTAGTATTGCGAAGCGATATAATAGGTGTAATTTCTTTAATTTTTCTGTAACACGTCGAAAAAGTTATCAACAAAGTTTCTAACATCGTTCCGCTCGGCGACATTATTCTATGTTTACGCCCCTCCAAACATGGAACTTGTAGTATTTGGAATTAGCTTCCAAATTTCAGAATCATTAATTTTCAAAAATGAATTATTTTTTCAAAATTTATTTAACACACATGTTCAATGAGCTTTGTATTATAACAATGTGGTATAATTCAGTTACTCTCAGTCTCACTCCCCTGAACAAATTCTCGATCCACATGCTAGGGAACTGTGAAGATCAAAACCACCACCCTCTAACCTAAAATCATGCATCCGCCTATAATTGGGGGGGGGGGGGTAAGAGTTTATGACTCTGGTTGTACATGACGACATTTTTACGAAATATTTACAAAAAAAACACTTTCTAAAGTTGCTGGGACACACAGTGTCTCGCATTTGTACATCAGACATGACGTAGTATATTGATGAAATGATCGTAGACTGAACGGAATCTAACTAATCGTTTTGAATTTATTATAACCATATGCAGGTGATAAAAGGACATTCAACATAATTTGATACCAAAGTCGAAGTCATTATCATGGAGGATAAGTACGCAGCTTAAGGATACGTTTTTGTCCGTTTTTATATTTTCAGTTTGCCGAAATTAATTGTATTCAACATTAGAAACCATAGAGATCACATGATACTAAACATGGTAGATGTCAGTTATAATTTTAAAGTCTCGTGACTTAAAGTCATTAATACAATGATTGATATATAGATCTAACTCGGGTATAACTGGATCAATTTCCATGAATTCTGAAACTGAACTGCCAAAAGGAGAATGGAATTTCTAGCCCAATGGAGAAACTGGATTCGTCCCTTTGTTATATGTCTTTATTTTATATTAGCAATAATAGCACTCCCCTTATGTATAATCGAGCTACAGAGGGAGGGCGCACCAACACACGTCCAAGCATGGTTTGCAGGTGGAATTTTCGTGATGTTGGCAATTCCCATTTCTTTGTGGGGAATATTGCAACATCTTGTGAACTATACACAGCCGAATCTTCAGAGGCACATCATAAGGTTGGACATAGATTGATTTCTTAATTCATCTTCTCTTTTTCCACATTTTACAATGTACTGTTATACAATGTATACAGTAGTTACAGCTGCAATGAAGAAGGTGTTTCACTATTTTGATTTTTTCTGTCTCCTTTAATTCTTTGTTGTAGTCCATTTTGAAGTCTGAAACCGAACAGATTTGACAGGTCACATTGCGGAGCCATTTTCTTCAATTCAGCTCATATGCAAGTAACGATGAAAAATTAAACATATAGGCCTACTTACTGTGGATATATTATCTCAGTTTCCAAGATGGTGGGATTTATAAACAAAAACTAGTGATTGAAGTTATACATATATGATAAAAATAACATAATTTGAAGTTTTCATATTTTAAATTAGGCTACGTATATACTTGGATGAATTAAAAAATATCTCCACAGTAAGTACATGTTGAATATTTTATCACTTCATGAATTGAATTGAAGAAATTAGCTCTGAGATGAGACATAAAATCTGCTTGAAATTGCAGGTTTCAGACATTTTGTATGAAGGGATGGACTGCAACAAAGGAGACAGAAAAATCAAAATAATAAAATACCTTCTTCATTGTAGCTGTAACTATGCATGTATGTAGAACCGCATCAAAAGACCACCTCATTTATCAGACCTCCATGCTTCTAAGGCTATATTTTTCAGTCTGTAAAAGATCGTCTGCTGCCAAACTAACATCATGTTTTTAAATGTACATGTATTATAATCATCATCAGTAATCATGATACTTAAAGACATAACCTAATTTGAATTTACATGTAAGTCACAAGTCCTATGTGATTCTTTTTAAAATGGTCACAAGTTCTAATCATGGTCTTCAGACTAGTTTAAAACATACAGGGCTCTACAACACTAAAAAAATTCACTCTTCATTTGGCCAGTGAACCAGAAATTATACTAGCCAGCCAGGAACTTTTACTCGCCAATATATATATATATATATATATATATATATATGTGTGTGTGTGTGTGTGCATGTGTTCTTAAAAAATCCATTGGATGAAAATATAGAAATGAAATAAAATATTAATGTTCTAAGTTTATGTAACATTTTATTGTTTCAATCCATTTAAAACAAGGTTATTAACTGCATGTTGACCTTTTTGTGTATTTTTTTTATCAATTCAGGAATGTTTATATACCTATATTTTTCATATTTGTAGTTCTAATATTGAGGCAACCTTAAACTTGTTTTTAAATTTTTAACGCCAGTTTCTTTTCGACAGAATTTACAAAACAGAGACTGCCCACAAGAATTGTAAATTTTGTCTGTAAGTTAAAATCTAGAGTCCAACACCCGTGACCAGATTGTCAGACAAACACCTATACAGTTCTTTAATTTATAGGTGTTTGTCCAACAATCGGGTGTTTGACTCTCGATTTTAATTTCCAGTTCCGACTGTGGTTAATCCCATTGGGGATTCTGTCGTGGCCGTTTTATTGTGTTGACTCACGATGAATCGGCCACGATAGAATCCCCAAAGGAATTAGGCTGTGGTCTGCTTGTCCTCCTCGTCGAACACTAGGCCGAACTTTCTGCGCCAATTTTACCACTTAAAAATCGCTTAAGTTAAAATAGAAATTGGGGCAGAAAGTTCGGCCTAGTCGAACACTAGCCATAACACTGTTCCAGTATTCCTTTAACCAAGATCGTTTAAACTCAGAAGTGTCTAATGATACTTCTGTTGAATTCGACCGAGAAAAAAAATGACATCGTGTGCTGTTAGGAAAATTTCAAGTCGAAAACATGAGAGCAATACAACGTGTTTTTATACGTAATCCACGTGCGTTAGACGCTCTAGTTTATCGAAACTGAATAACCAAATTGGTTGTTGTTAAGCGCATAACAGACCATGATTTCTATAATGTAATTTCACAGTGAAAACGGACAAACTTTTGATTTCCGGTTCTAGGAAAAAACTGGTCGCAATGTGGCGACTGAATGAGGTTAAACACTCGCCAAAATCTAAAAAATGGTCGCATTTGCGAGTGATTTGGTCGCATTGTAGAGCGCTGACATATATGTTGGCCCTCTGGACACTATGGCATGGTATGTACATGCATGTATCTCTTAAAATCAAATCTGCGAATTTTTGTATGTATACATGTACATGTTACACAGTCTTTATTATACGTGTTACATATAAAATATTTACATTGTATGTAATCTGTTATGAAGATGCATATCACACAGATCATTTGATATATTTATATAGTGGAATCTCATTATGTTGAAATCCAATGAGTTGATATTCCGGATATGTCAAAGTTGATTTTTATTATAAATATAATGATATATGAATTAAAAATTTTGGTTATCTCAATTCCGGATATCTCAAAGTAATAGGGGCGGTCCCGTAAGTTTCGAGATAACAAGATTCCACTGTATTTATTTATATCATGTGATCTGTGTGTTATGCAGCTTCATAATTAATTCTGCTACATTTTTCATTGTAGAATATTGTGGATGGTTCCAATCTATGCACTTAATGCTGTAAGTATACTAATTACTATTCAACACACACACACACACACACACACACACACACACACACACACACACACACACACACACACACACACACTGTGTTTACTAACATGTACATGAGCATATGTATATGTACATTTCATTATAAAGTTATCTGATGTGTTACATACATTCATGAACAAGTTATCTGAGCCTATCTGTATCGTTCAGTTCTGATTTACCAAGAAAAAGAATTTTCAATGTACATGTAGCCCTCATGACTAACACTTATCCTGAATACAGACATTTTGAAATAAAAAAAAAATTACTGGTGAACCGGACCAGTGAATAAAGGAATTTCACTGGTCAAAGAAAATTTTTTACTGGTCTGTATCTATACATAATTGAAAAGAAATGGAAAGTTACTGGTCATTTGGACCAGTTATCAGATAGATTTCACCGGACTTTTGTCAAATTTACCAGTTTTTCTGGTAAGACCAGTGAATTTCAAAAACTCTGTGACTATAAACCTGGACACTTCATGTACACAAAAAGGCCTGTGTATACATGTACAAAATATACATGTAGTGAGATATCTGATATGGTAAAATCCATATAACCAGCTGGCAGGGTGGAGTCTTGTGAACCCTTTCATGACCTGGGTGAGTTTAAATGTTAGGTGATAAAGCATGACATTAAAATTACACTGACTAGAGTGATCGTTCCTACTTGTCACCATACATTTTATACATAAGACAGTATTCACTGAGGAATAAAACGTTTTTCTTGTGCAGCTTGTTATAACCAAAAAGTGAGTATGATAATCAAAAGGTTACCCTCCCCGCCATCTTTTGTGAATTAGATAATACATATATCAATAATTCTATATCAGTGTTGATTTTCCATTTTATTGGTTTGTATTTTAGATACAAATGTACCTTATATCTAGATGAATTTTTTGTTGTTGTATTGTTAGATATCTGATATCTATATTAATGTTGCTAAGCAAATATTTTGTATTTTTTTATATGTCTGATATCACAGAGATTTTCCTACCTCCAAATTCTGGGTTCATTAGGGAAAAAAAAATAGAAAAACATCAAATTTTGTGACATTGTTTGAAAATACTTTATTATTATTTCAAAATTGTGAATTTTTGTTCAAAATTGGGAATTTTTGCATAATTTTGGGAAAATACCGATACAACTTACAAGCCATTTTTGCATTGGGATGGGTCCTGTAACTGGACCCAAAATCAGCCTAGGAAAATTCCTGATCTATATTAATGTTGACTATTCATTTCAGTGGTTTGCTCTGAGATTCCCCGAGGCAGCAATTTACTTAGACACTTTACGAGAATGTTATGAGGCTTACGTTATATACAATTTCATGGCATATCTACTGAACTATTTATGGATCGAACATCCACAGTTAGAACATGTTCTACGTGAAAAAGACCAAGTGAAACATATTTGCCCTTTCTGTTGCTGTCCACCATGGGCAATGAAGCAGTAAGTATATATCTTATTTAGTGATGTTGTACACCACACTTTATTTATTTTTTTTGTAATATGTTAGTAGTTAGTATTTATAGTCTCCTACTGGTGGATCCAGGGGTAGGGGACTGTGACTGACCAGCTGTCTGTTTAAGGTTTTGGTTAAAGTTTTGTAATTGCTAACTATCCACTTAATAATTGTTTCCCTGTTAGAGGCCTGATGTATAGATTTATCATAGGCATGATTGGGAAAAGTCAAAATGGCATCAATTCCCATTTTGATCAGATTAGAAAGATTAGGCAAAACCCGTACATGTCACCTAAACTTAAAGCATAAAAGCTTATTTTGCACTGGGAGGTTTGTAGATGTGATTTTCTATCACAGACGGTTGAAGGGATAAATTTGGATTGTGGAAAATGGTATCAACTTTCTGAAGACTTGCACTTGCATTACTGATGAATACAGGCTAAAATTGGCATCTGTTATGTTTTGGTAAAGGTATCTTTTTTTTAGGTTGTATGGTCAAAATCTAATTTACTCAGTTATCAAATCTGTGTTCGTTATAGTAAAATCCATATAACCTGGCAGTGTAGACATATAACCTGGCGGTGTAGACATATAACCTGGCGGTGTAGACATATAACCTGGTGGTGTAGACATATAACCTGGCAGTGTAGACATATAACCTGGCGGTGTAGACATATAACCTGGCGGTGTAGACATATAACCTGGTGGTGTAGACATATAACCTGGCGGTGTAGACATATAACCTGGCGGTGTAGACATATAACCTGGCGGTGTAGACATATAACCTGGCGGTGTAGACATATAACCTGGCGGTGTAGACATATAACCTGGCAGTGTAGACATATAACCTGGCGGTGTAGACATATAACCTGGCGGTGTAGACATATAACCTGGCGGTGTAGACATATAACCTGGCGGTGTAGACATATAACCTGGCGGTGTAGACATATAACCTGGCGGTGTAGACATACAACCTGGCGGTGTAGACATATAACCTGGCGGTGTAGACATATAACCTGGCGGTGTAGACATATAACCTGGCGGTGTAGACATATAACCTGGTGGTGTAGACATATAACCTGGCGGTGTAGACATATAACCTGGCGGTGTAGACATATAACCTGGCGGTGTAGACATATAACCTGTCGGTGTAGAGTCTCGTGAACACTTTCTTGGCCTGGACGAGTTTAAGATTTAGCTAATAAGGTGTAGAATTAAAATTGCACTGTCAAGAGTAATCATTCCTACTTGTCACCATACATAAGAGAGTATCCAGTGAGCAAAAAAAAATGGTTTTCTCGTGCAGCTGGTCATAACTGAAAAGTGAGTAGAATCACCCATGTGATGAGCAAAAGGTAACTCCGCCCCACCAAGTTATGTGAATAGGAGTATAGCATCCAGATATTTACCCGAGAATACTGTCACTAATTGAAAGAATGGAAGGAAAAATATGCATATAGAAAAAGACAAATTTTCGAATACAAATCAAATAGTAATAACTAATATTCAGACATTAATTTTTATTTCAGTTAAATCGATGACTATAGGTGAGAAAGGGTGATGAACTGTTAGGAAGAAAATTTGCATGTAAAAAAAAAAAAAACCACTTCTTTCATGTGAAAAGTATGTTTTTGTATTAAAAAAAACAAAACCACAATTTCATGTAAAAAATGTGAAATTGAACAAATACAACGTATAAATTTATTTGGTGAAATGAACCAATTAGAGACTTTGTTTTATTACATGCAGTAATAAAATGGTGCTTCAAGATAGTAAATTAACACACTCTCTTCAATACAAAATTTAATGTGCTAAAGTTTCGAAAATTCTAACATGCCTAAGTATAGGTTTAAAAACGTCAAAATTATATATCTAAACAGTTTACATGGCATGCCGTTGGTTATTCACATTTACCCTCCGCCCATTCAGTCTATTCCTCGATGACATTTTCTTCAGGAATGAGACAATTGCTTTAACAGTCTGTGATTGGTTGATTTTAAAAATTGCAGACAAATACTGTTCGCCAATAGGTGTCTTGATTCTGTAAAATGTTCGTTTTGAAAATATGGCTTCATTTTTGTAAATATCTTTGATTGAATAGGAAATTGTATTTTTTTTCAGTAATATGTATGGAAATTGTGTCCCAAAGATCCAATTGCATAAGTGATCTCCATTTCATAAAAGTTTAAAGTATATGTACTAAATACTGTTGACATTTTTTTAACCTGTAGATATTCTTGGTATATGTATCTTAAAGGTACATGTATACAGGGTTATTTTTTACCTGTGTTATTTTGACCTGCTACACTTGCAAAAGGTTTCGTACCATTTTAAATTTGCCCAAACTCGTTATACCGTAATTCCATTCAAGAAATGTGTGTAACATGTTTAACAATCAACAATTTTTATCAGTGATTAAATACACATATGTTTTTTTTGTATTGCGAAGTTTTATTTAACTGTCAATACTTGTGCATATCTATTTTCTGCATGGTCACATTAAAATTTTTTTTTAAACAATTTTGTGTTTTCTAAAATGAAATATAATACATGTAATAGATACTCTCTGCAATTAATAAACATAGATGAATTTACCATTTTTAATTCGCCCAGATTTGAATTCATTCACTGACGATGAGGGCGAAAGGGGCAAAAATAAAACGGGGGCAAAAATTTCCCTGTATACAGTAATCAGATACAATAAAATGAAATTTGATGTTTCAGTAAATATTCTTAATACAAAATGAACTTCTCATTCCCACTAGAACATTTCTGATTTAATTTTTGTGGTTTAAGAAAGGATTTGATTGGTTTTTTAACCTGGAGTGGACACAATTCAAACTTGCATGCAAGTTTCAAATAAGTTTTTTTCATGTTTAAAAAATTGAGAAATGATAAGTCTTTCACAGAAACAAGTCACTTTTTGCATGCAAAGACATACATTTTGCATGAAAGAAGTGTTTGTAGCATGCAAGTTTTCTTTTGGTTTTTTATATATGCCCTCCCACCATTTAATTATTTTGTGGAGGTGGTTTTATAATTATTTTATATTTTTTAGATTTTATTTGCTGTCAAAAGTATATCGGATATTTTGAAACACCCTGTACTTAGCTTCCTATAGTCATGTTAGGGTGCTTACCATTTACTGGAACAGATCAGTGGGGGCCAGTCTGTTCTATGATTGGTAATGCTTCCAACTGGGGACACACTGGCACTGCTCTGAGTTGGGTTCCTTCCCATGGTTCAACAGTATAAGTGTTACAAGCAAAAAACCTGAATTTAAGACTTTTATTTTCTCAAGAAACAACGTTTTCAAATGTCAGCTCTAAAACTGATCAGAAACAAAAAAAAATAAAGAAATTTCAATATAAAAAATGAATCTTTTATTTATGATGAAAATATTTTCCAACTTGTCAGACACGTTTCTGTTTGACTTCTGGACCATTCACAAAACATGGTTAGTACTGGCCTATCCGTTGTGAAAGGTGAGCACCCTTAGTGCAAAATTAGCACTTGTGCTACAGAAAGTATAATTTAGTTTTTTGTTTAACGTACAAAACAAAATGAATGTACTTGTACATGTATCAGTCCGAAAACAACATAATTGTTTGTGAGTGAGATACAAAATGTATATTTCAACAACAAGCTTGAAATCACCTTTCAGATTTTATCCAGCGGTGTTACATGCACTATATATATATATACAGTAGAACCTGTCTTAAGAGACTTATATTCTCATGAAAGAGATCTGAAATCTGAAAACCACTTGAATAAATAATCCTTTAAATATAACCTCTTTTGAGAGACTACCTGCCTCGAGAGACCATATTTCAGTGGCAGATGGGGTGGTGTCTTAAGACAGTGGTTCCAGTGTATTCTTATATATATATAGCTCAGGTAAAATATATATATAGCTCAGGTAAAACACTTAATCACTCTATGTGCATTATACATGTACATGTATTTGTCTTCGTGTCGAGTAGAAATGTGGTCAATTTGTAACTGTTATCCGTAGTTATTATTGATTTAAGAAAGTATGAAAACAATTATATATAAGAGATATTTTGCTATGTTGGAAAAGTTGAATGAATGTTGGCTTTATTCTATATAACATTCATGTACTTGAAATTTTTGCATTTTCCAACTTTAAAAGTACATTGAAACCTGCCTTGAGAGATCACCCTTTCTGCCACCGAAATGTGGTATAAAAAACCAGGTGGTCTCTCAGAAAAGATTTCATTCAATGGATTATTTAACCCAGTGCTTTTCAGAATTCTGTCTCAGAAGACAGATGGTCTTTTCTGACATTGGTCTCTCAAGACAGGTTCGACTGTATTTGTGTAAATTGGTGTTATCTAAGAGTCTATGTCTCACAAATGACAATACAGGTAAAGAACTTGTTGATATTATTTCATCTCCTAAGCATCTTTAAGCCTACCATTCACATCAATATTTAGAAAATTGACGTGATGTTGAGTGAATTTTCTCTGGTAACAAAACAGAGTGCACAGTGAATTTTATATGAGCCCTAAATTACAGTACATGCACATTTTAATTATTGCTACAGTGGAACCTGTCTTTAACAGACCACTCTCTCCTGTAAGAAGACCTGTCTTCTGAGATCAAATTCTGTAAAACCAGTTTGTCAAATGATCCTTTAGGTAAAACCTCTTTTGAGAGATCTAGACCACCTGTCTTGAGAGACCACATTTCAGTGGCAGATGGGGTGGTCTCTCAAGACAGGTTCCACAGTACCACCGACAGCAAACCACACATAGTGGCTCCGCTGATTAAAGTATTTACCTCACAGGTTCTGGATTCAATTTCTTTTTGTCTGTTTTTTACCTGTTTAATTTGTAACCTTTGCATAAAGTTAATGGCTAGCTTCTGCCTTTGCAGTTGCTCAGCATAGGGAGTGAGGTCACTGGCATGTCCGATGATCTTTCATTTTACGACATGTATGGTATGAACATATGCAGAACCTTTATTGTATTGGCATAAGTCCAAAATACAGGTTAAATTTTGGAGCACTGCATCCATATTTGGGGAAATGTCCATGTCAAGGATATAACATGTATAATTAACATATTCTTGCCAAAATGGCATAGAATATCTAACAGTACATAAATTACTACAAGTTCTACACATTTTAGATGCAGTTTTGATGTAACTGAATATCTGTTATCAACTGATATTTATTGACTTGACATTTCAGGAGTTTTATAGACAGGTGTAAACACGGTGCCTTGCAGTATACCATAATAAGACCATTAACTACCTGTATAGCATTGTAAGTAAAGTCTGTATGACATTCTTTTTCGACTCCATTATTGTTTACATCATGATATTAATCTGATAATTCAATATTTATCATATCATTTTGGTATTGACCTAAAGATCAATTAACCCTCTCAACCCCACAGACCATAATGAACTTGTCTGATACAACAGAAAAGAGTATACCATTAAGATATTTGGGGGAAGAAAAGGTTGGGTAGGCTTTTACAAAATTCTTTTGTGTTTTTTATTAATCCAACTTGCTATATGAAATTTTGAAATAAGATGGAAATATACGCCTACTACCCATACTACCAAACATCAAGTAGTTTTGATGGGGACAAATCAAAGAGATTTTCTATGATATTTTTCTTGCTGTGTTACAGGATTTGTGAGTTATTTGGAGCCTATCATGAAGGAGATTTTGACTTCAAATCTGCCTGGTCTTATCTTGTGATCATCAACAATATATCACAGATAGTAAGTAAGATGTAGATATGCTAGGTATATGCTAGGTTGTAAGTGAAATGTGAATATGTCAGGTTGTAAGTAAGATGTGTACCAGTATATGTTAGGATGTAAGTGAGATGTGAATATGCTAAGTTGTTAGTAAGATCTGAATATGCTAAGTTGTAAGTGAAATGTGAATATGTCAGGTTGTAAGTAAGATGTGAAAATGCTAAATTGTTAGTAAGATGTGAATATGCTAGGTTGTAAGTGAGATGTGAATATGTCATGAAAAGGATGTGGATATGCTAAACTGTATGTAAGATTTGTATATATGCCAGATTATAAATAAGATATGAATATTCTAGGGTGTATGTAAGATGTGAATATGCTAAGTTGTAAGAAAGATGTGAATATTCCAGGTTCTAGGTATGATAAAATATATGTATATCTGTATTATGAAATGATACACAAGTAAAAAAAAAATCTTGTCATTTTTTAATACAAGTGTGTTATCTACATTTACAATGTTTTGAATTAAATCTTTGGTTACAATTTTAAGATAAAGTAAAATCAAAATATGTGTTAATTACTAATTAAACTAATCACCTTTTGAACACTGATCTTCGTCCAGTATTTCACTACAATGGTATCGATAAATACCTTCATAATTGTTTACATTTTTCTTGCAGTGGGCTATGTACTGTCTGATTTTGTTCTATAAAGCTATGAAGGAAGAGTTAGCTCCCATTAAGCCTGTTCCGAAGTTTCTTTGCGTCAAATTTGTTGTATTCTTTTCATTCTGGTAAGTCTTGAAACTCTTTTATTACTTGTATGAAATATGTGATAAGATCTGAATTTGTTTGATCAATTTCTTGTTGGTGTCATTGTTTTCTGACTTTTGTCTGACACATTTTAGCAAATAATAGGATTCATCAATAGTAATGACAAAAAAGAAAACTAATGGTTCTAGCAAATTCTGACAATTTTCTTATTGAAGGCAACCTCAGACATTTTATTCGGATTTTGATTGTGTTCTTATATATATATATATACACCATGTTTGTAAGATCTCTTAAGTTTGCCAATTGTAAGATTACTGGTTTCTGTCAAATTACCCTGTTACGTTTTTCCCCTCAAATTTAGTATGTTGTTTTATTTCTAGAAAGTCTATAACTTTTGCTCAGTATTGGCTAATATTTGCCAGAATTTTGGGCATTGTAGTACATTGTAGCTTACATTAAGGCAACTGGAACCAGTTACCTTGATAAAAAAAAAAAGAAACAAATATTCAGAAGCAAAATTTATTTTTTAATTCTAAAATTGTAATTAGTATTTGGGGGTGGCAGCCTGTGCCCCACCCCTCCAGACCCCCTGCCTTGGTTATATTGAAACACAAGCTACACCAATGGTGGGACTTTACAATCTACATGAATGACTTTGCTTTCAGAGGTAAAGTGGTAATATGCCCTACCACTAGGCCACCCCAAGTGGTTCCAAGGTTTTAGGTACTGTTAACATGGATGTTTCCATGTGTTGTTAATTATGTGTTTTTCTTATGCAAACCATGTGCCTGGGTGTTTTTTTTTACACCATTTCACAACTTACTGTGAGCAGTTCTGTTTTAAATGATAATTCTTGAGACTGGCACACACAGGGGGTGGGGGTGTATAATTTACACTAAAACCTCTTCATTGCATAATTAGTGTAAATTACACAAACACATAAATTTTCACATTTACAGTAATCAATCAATGGTAGTAATGGGTCAAAGACCTTTTTTATGGGTTGTTATGTAATAACAACCTATTATGGGTTTACTTCGTCTTTTCATCGAGGGCTATCCTGTTAGCAGTGAAGAGGTCATGGAGGTTGCATTTGCAAAATATAGTCCAACTCAAGAATTCAACTTTTACAGAAAAGTCAAATATTTTGGTGTAAATGAAATTAAATGTAGTTTAAATAAATTTTAAATGAAATACCACATGATTCTACTTACTTCTGCCTTTCGAAATTATACAATACGATTTGTAGTTAGTTTCAACCAAACGTCATCGATCTATTTATAAATATGGAATTCCACTATATAAGATTCCAGTGATGTTGAGCCTAAGTATATTACTCCGCCATTCATCATATTGATATTGACAGCTAGCGAGCTTCAAGCATACAACGATGCAAATAGAAATAATTACATATCGCTGATACCAACATGAAGCTAAATCAATTTCTGTTGAACTCTCAAGAATATGTATGTTTTTAGTCCATGGAAAAATAAAAATAAAAGCAGAATAGAGGGGATAGCATCGAGTAGGAGGTGCTTGTTATGCAAATGGCGCATTAAAGTTCCTGTCCATTTTGAAAACTATCAAATTAACATGTTTGTCAACTAATCGCTATACATAACCTGCCTTAATGAGATTCCCGTGCATATTTCCTTTATTTATACACCCTATATGGTGACCACATGCCTTACATAACCAGCGTCAGCTCAATTTCAGCGGACGGTCACTTGTATACTGTGTGTATTGATATTGCAAAGGGAGGTAACTCGAACATTGAATGTTACAATTTCCAGTTCTTGTTTCCGCGGAAGTTGGGGGAAATCGCCATGTCCATTGTCAGGTGTTTACACAACTTTTGAAGTTAATCACAATTAGATTGGGATGTATAAACATAAACTTTTTGTGTACTTGGTCTGTTTATAATGGATTTCAAACAGAAACGATATCTTCAAAAAAAAAAACCCCAAAAAAAACATTTTATCCATTGCAGAAAGTATTGATGTCTATAAAGTATAAGTGAAATTGGTGATAAATAGTTTTGCTACATCGCGACTTTAGACCCGAATTATGTTGATGAAAAATAATTTATTTAACAATAAACATGGGTAAACTGTCTGTTTCACCCTGTACAGTTATTTGTATTAATTTAGTTTGGTTGTTTATTTAGTCAAGTTAGAGTATATGTTCATGTACCATGGTAATAGCCCTAAATAGGATTGTTTACGTTCGATGTTACAAGCCTTAAAATATGCTTTAAATCACAGCCATTTTTCGCTGTGAAAAATTTATTTTACCTGTTCCCAGTGCCATGTTTGGTTTAAATTTAAGTAGGCACCATAAATGCTCACGTTTTGTTTTGAAATGAGTGTTAATGCACAACAGACAATACTTAAAGTTGGTGCGGAAGATACAACAATTAAAATTTAGAATGTTAATTTTTAATTTATTTAGAGGCTTGAAATTGAAGTTTTTATTTTGTTTCAAGATCTACATTAATTTGATTTATTTTCATTTCATATATGTTAGATAGAAGTAGTTTGAATCCCATGACTATTTTGCCAAAATAACAACCCATTTCAGTACTTTCAGTACTTTGATTTATCAGATGCACTGTTACGTAATGTATTAGATTGAGCACTTAAGACTAACTTGACTTAAGATATTTTTACAGTAGACTTTCATTAGACATTTGGTTTAGACTTTTTAACTTCAAATATTCATTCATCCTTTTCACCTATTATTTTAGGCAGGCAGTAATAATTGCAGCTTTTGTCAAACTAAACTGGATACCAACTGGTGGTACATGGGTCTTCTACAAAGATACAGAAGATGTCGCAACAGGATTACAGGTATATCAAAATGTCTACTTGTCTGTTTCTGTAATAACAGGGTTACAAGTATCATGTCTGTTTATCTGTTTCTGTAATAACAAGATTACAGTTATAATGTCTGTTTATCTGTTTCTGTAATAACAGGATTGTCCGCTTATTTGTGCCTATTTTATATATATATTTTTTCCTCTTTTTACAGGATTTTTGTATTTGTGTGGAAATGTTTATTGCGGCCATTGCTCATTATTATTCCTTTTCTCATAAGCCTTTTGTAAGTGAGGAAAATGCAGGTACTAGCTGTTTCAATTCATTCCTTTCCATGTGGGATGTCTCTGATATGAAAGACGATGTAGTGGAACACATCAGAGTGTTAGGTAAATTTGACATTATGTTTATATTGTAGACAAATGTGGATGTTAGATAAGTCCTACATTATGTTTATATTGTAGACAAATGTGGGTGTAAGATAAGTTCTACATTGTGTTTATATTGTAGACAAATGTGGGTGTAAGATAAGTTCTACATTGTGTTCATATTGTAGACAAATGTGGGTGTTAGATAAGTCCTACATTGTGTTTATATTGTAGACAAATGTGGGTGTTAGATAAGTCCTACATTGTGTGTGTTTTAATACATTGTGTTTATATTGTAGACAAATGTGGGTGTTAGATAAGTCCTACATTGTGTTTATATTGTGGGTGTTAGATAAGTCCTACATTGTGTTTATATTGTAGACAAATGTGGGTGTTAGATAAGTCCTACATTGTGTTTATATTGTAGACAAATGTGGGTGTTAGATAAGTCCTACATTGTGTTCATATTGTAGACAAGTAGTTAAATTAGAAAAAATTAAATTGAAATAATTTTGGGGTAAACAAAGCTCATGCTCCTTTAAGTTCTATATCTATGTACATGATGTCTACCCATTAACAGTCATATTCAATGTTATTATCCCCCACCTAAAGTGATAGTTATACATTTAAATGGTCATATTTTCACATAATCACACTTCTCTACAGTAGAGCTGGCCTGGATCAGTCGGTAGCGCGTTAGACTCTTGATCGTGTGTTCGAGTCCAGCCAGCGGCAGGTTGGTTTCCTGTCCTTCAGACTGAGACAGTTAAAACCGAGGTCCCGTGTCACAGTAGGTGTCGGCACCTTAAAGAACCCTCACTGCTCAATGGCCCTAAGTGCAGAGCATTGGCCAAACTTTGAAGCCCTTCACCGGCATTTGGTGACGCCTCCATATGAGTGAAAGATTCTTGAATGAGACGTTAAACAACAATAAACAAACAAAAATCTCTACAGTAAAACCTCCATGCAATCATACTTCCATACTGTTGTAATTGCACATCAATTACACATCCATACAGTTACACATCCATACAATCATACTTCCATGTACGGATGTTATAATTACGGTTAATGTTTTTGTTTCATTTTAGGTAAAACAGTGAAAAAGACTGTCAGTAAACCATTAATCAAAAACGAAAATGAAAGGACACCTTTACTATCAGGGGGAGATAACCAAGGACAGCCTGGCGGATCACTTGTTGCTTCTATAACTAGTACCGATTGGGAAGTGTCTTCACTTGAAGCTAGTGAACCTTATCATACAAAATCAGCAACAACTGCCAGTATGAATAACTTTATTGACTTTGATTCTCAGTCAAACACAGAAGAGGTCAAATCAGGGGAGGTAAGTCCTGCAAAATCCAAAAGTGAAAGAAGAAGCACAGAAATTGTGACAGTGGATGTAATTAATAATGACAATAGCAGCATTGTATCGAATGAAGGAGTTTGCGAGAATAATGACTGGGATGAAACCAAAGAGGCAGCACATGTAACTCCAGTGAAAAATAGTAACAATTTGGATAGAGTTAAAAATGACGATGCTAATGAAACAGATAGTGACAGCAGCAATAGTGACAATGATAAAAAGAAAAGAAAGATATCAAAGAATGAAGTAACATGTTGATTATATTGACATCTAGATTCAGATGTCTTAACTGCAGCTTAACCCATTTACCCCTAAAAACACACTTGGACTGGTCTAAGTTATTGATTTACAGAAGAGTCCAATGTTTTTACAGTGGCTGATGTGTTACTTAGAGTAATCATTTGATAAATCTCAGATGTTTACACAAACATACAATTTTTTATCCTCAAAATCACAAACGGATGCCATAGAGAAATCAAAATTTGAGACCCAGTTAAAAACTGATGTGATAGCCTTTAACTGTAATATTTAGCCTTCCAGAATATTTAGAGGTAGGCTTACAGACCTGCAATGTGTACGTACATGCTGTGGAATCTTTGCTAAGATTATAACAAATGAGAAATTTCACAGTAACCTAGGTTTGTCTTTGTTCTGCAATGTTGAACCCAAGCCAAACACCACATAGGACAGTGGACTTATATAATTTTTGTTCTAGAAAAATATTCTCCCAGGAACTTTCATTTCAGTCAAAATGAATTTTTACTTTTTATAGTCATAAAGTGGATTTATTCCACTTATATCTGTGGTAGGAATTAAATTAAATGTATGTATGAAAGTTTTTAGTTTTGCAAAATAATTTTTGATAACATTTTTTGCAATATGTCAATGATGTCAAATATCCCTCCATTTTGCAAAATAATTTTTTTAAAATAATGTCTACAAAACTGTCTGATGGATGATTTATACAGCATCAAGCTGGGATACATTAAAATTCCCAGAATGCATGTGAAATGTGTACTCAGGTGAACTTTTTGACTCTGGAATTAACCAATGAATGAATAGTATAACCATCAGGAGTAATCAAAATAAGCCAATCGAAATGTTAAATCTTCTATTTTTTCAATTTTCAGTGGAAATCAATTTCTAGTGTTAGTATTAGCGATGGAAATAATGGTAGAACTAATGATTACTGTATACCTGGAAATATTCGCTGCTGGATTGAGATGAGAGAGCAACTTTAGAATGAAGATTAAACTTTCAAGCTAAATAACTGAAGCATGGCCATTCATGCCATCAATGGGACTATGGCAATTTAGGATAAATATCAGACAGTGTAAAAATGTTTTTTGTCTTAAAAGGACAAAAATAATATGGGGAGAAAACAATCTGGGATGAAAATAACCAGGGGCAAAAATAACCTGGGGTGAAAATAACCAGGGGCAAAAATAACCAGGGGCAAAAATAACCAGGGACAAAAATAACCAGGAGAAAAAATAACCTGGAGCAAAAATAACCAGGGGTGAAAATAACCAGGGGCAAAAATAACCAGGGGTAAAATAACCTGGGGTGAAAATAATCAGGGGCAAAAATAACCTGGGATGCAAATAACCAGGGGCAAAAATAACCTGGGTCGAAAATAACCAGGGGCAAAAATAACCTGGCATAGCGTATGATTGTAAAATGATAATGTTAAAAATACCTGTATTTATGTTAAGTATAGCCAAAATGGTACATGTAGTAGTGTCATAAGCGACTTTGCTTCTTACCATAACTTCTGTTATTAAGTAAAAATTCTCACTTTCCATACATGTTTAATGGCATACACATAATTTTTTTTTCAAATGCAGAGATTAAATTTTGAGATACAAATCCAATATTTAAATTCCTCTCTTGTTCAGAATCTATTTGAATCCAAAGTACATGTATTTGAGAAATTACCTATAAGTGTTCAACTACTTAGAAGATGTTATTTGTATGTATGGTGTTTTATGCCATAATCAACAATTTCTCAGTTATAAGGTTGCAGCCATTTTTAAGTGATAGCAAAGAGAATCAAGTTACAGAATACTGAGGGAGAGACCAACAGCCTTCCACAAGTAAACTGGCAAACTTTCTCACAGAATCAGCTACAATTCCAGTGAGGCCTGAATCAGTGAGAGGCTACATGGTGTAAAGCACATGTTTATTATTGTTCTCACCAAGAAGAATTTTTACTGACATTTAGAAGTCACAATTTATAGGTGAAGTGTCACAAATTTAGACTATGACTATGAGCTTAAAGGGGCATTTGCTGTGTTTTGTGAAAATAAATTATTTTTGTTTTTACTACTTGGATTGATGTACATTGTTCATGTTGAACAATGACAAGATAAGAGCTATACACAGGCATGGAAATTCTTATATTCCTATATATTTTGTGAAAATGAAGTCAGGTCAAGTGTCATATGCATATGATTACAGTAAGATTGAATTATCATTTGCAAATGAATAATTGCCAAACTGGGGGTCTCAAGCAATTTTTACAAAATATATACAGGAATTTACGAATTGTTATGAGTGTGTATATCTCTTCTTTTTTTTTTGTTATTGTACATCAATCTTAGTAGCTAAAAAAACTTTAATTTTGGTAAAAACATAGCTCATGCCCCTTTAATGTCAGTGTACAAAGATTTATTTCCTAACATGCTATGTAATAAGCATGTAATAAATCTCACTTTTATATTTCATACTGAAGTTTTATAACTTTAGTCTCTGATACAGAAACAATGAGAATGTTTTACAAATTTTACATTTTTTGGTAGTGAAATTATTTATTTATCATTTGAATAAATTTGTTATTTTTAATTGTTATTTTTTACTCCATGCAAAATCAGTGTAAAATGTGTTATTTTCACTCAGCCAATCAAAATACTTATCAAACTTTGGGACTAATTTTTCTTGTTTTATGAGAAATAAATATGTAATAAATAGAATATTTGCCATTTTTTATGAATAACATTTAAATTTCATCTTGTGAGGCAGAGGAATACATATTTAAAAACTTCTGACTCACAAAATGAAATGTTTTTGGGGATATCTGTATCATTTTGCCAAACAAAGTCACAGGACTGCAGTTACTGCTAAAGGGTCTATAAAAATGTTATTCATAAAAAATCGGCAAATATCCTCTTTATCGGTATATTTTTCCATGTAATATTAATCATGTGTCTGTAACATAATGATTTAATAACCTGAAGAGCTGAATTTGTAGAAAAAACAGAAATTTCACATTTTTATAAAAATTTAATTATATGTATGTTTTTTTTTATTCTTTTTCATGCAAACAAAGAAGTACATGTATTTATATATGTATGCTGTAAAGAGTCATATTTCAAAATTGATTCGTATTGACTATTTCTTTTAGAATTAAGTAATAGAAAATTTAGTTTTAGTCAGTGAAATGCATAATAAAAGTGTCCTAAAAATTTTTATTGTGGAACATGTTTATATCAGTGGAACCTGTCTTGAACGACCTCCCCAAATCTGCCACCGAAATGTGACCTTACAAGACAGGTGGTCTCACAAAAAAGCTTTATCTTATGTTAACATGCTTTTCATAGTATGGTATCACAGGTGGTCTTTCCAAAGAGATTTATCTAAATTTATCTTTCCAAAGAGATTTATCTAACTTTATCTTTCCAAGGAAATTTATCTAAATTTATCTTTGCAAAGAGATTTATCTAAATTTATCTTTCCAAAGAGATTTATCTAACTTTATCTTTGCAAAGAAATTTATCTAAATTTATCTTTGCAAAGAGATTTATTCAAATTTATCTTTCCAAAGAGATTTATCTAAATTTATCAGGGATATTCTGGATGTGGTCTAACAAGACAGGTTCCACTGTACCAGAACTTTTTTGTCGTTGTTTAACCAGAACTTTTTTGTAGTTGTTTGAACAAGAAAGTAATACATGTAACAACAGATATAATGAAGTCATATTATTTGCATAAAAGCTGGTGTTTCAGATTAGGTACAGGGCTTGTCAAAAGTATTTCAATCCACACAACATGCACAATGTCATATTGAATGTCAAAATTTTACAAATATATTCTGCCTTGTCTTATTATGATAACTGGAAATAATTTTTATTTTCATGGTGTTTAAGTCAAGGTATTTGTGTATTTTTGAACGTATTATGCATCAATATTTGTTTTTGTTTTGTTTATATATCTGAAACCCAAGGGTGAGTTTTGATTATGGCCAACATTCAACAATATTTGACAGAGTTGTGGGACTTACAATATTTTTTAATCAATCATGTCTCCATGAGGGGGCATTTCAAAAAGAGTTTGTTGCAATTTATTGAAAAATGAAGAGAAAACGAATATTGATTCTCTATAACTTGTTGTAGATCAAGGAGTAAATGCTATCCATTAACATATCTAGCCAATCAGTACAAGGGTAATAATGCTTTTGACAAGCCCTGGTATGCATTAAGTTCACAGTGTTCAAAGACTCAAATATTGTATGTATTTGTATTTGTATATACGTGTATGTTGTATTGAGAGAGATATATCTTTTGAGTGAGCAGCGATTAGGGGTGTGTGTCTTGCATGCTATGAAAAAGCCATATTTACATTTGATTTGATCTTTGAATGTTGTCTTTTGTAACCGTTGTCTCTTAAGATAGATTTCAATGTATATTCCTAACTCAACATTTTTAAGTCATTCATTGTTACCGACTATAATGGACTGGTCCAAAATCATGGTAAAGAGCATATCATATAGATGATTAGGGGTGAAAGGGTTCAAGACCCATAAATATGTGATGCATCGACTTTCCAATCCTCATCAAGAATGAGTTCAACTGGGTCAAGTAATTGGGGTGAACTAGTCTAATTTCTGTTATGTTTCTAGAATGGGTGAGATAAAGTATTTGTTCAGATATTGGAAGCTTAGGAGTTTACAGATGTTTTAGGTATATTCTAATGTCAATAATAACATATTATCCCACCCATTGCTTAAAAATAAAAAAAATAGGAGGTGTTGATGTAATGATTCACAGTATTCATTGAAAATCTTGTGTGTGTGTGAAGTTTTGTATTATATTTTTTTTTCTAGATAATTTTCTAATGACATTCCACTCATTAAATCAATCATTTAGAGGTATTTTATCAAGTATGTGTTGTACAAGAGATTGTTTTTGTTAAATTTGTTGAAATGTGTTTCTTAAATTTTATTTAAACCTTTAATTTTAGTGAACAATGTTATCATAATTATACTAGTTTATATGACACAGAAGAGCTTATTCAGGGGAGATAATGGTCACACATTCTTTTTTCTGAAAAAAAGATTGCATTACCTCCCAAAAGAAATTCTACGTGGGAAGCAATCTCTTACACAGAGTTTTCTGTTCTTGCAATTTCTCTCTCAGTCTGTGTTAACTTCTGAAAAAAAAGTCCCAAAACATGTGATCATGTAACTGACAGGATGAATAGATAAACCAAATTACTCAGAATGGGGATACTTTTCCTAAAAAATAGTCCCTATATTTTCAGCAGTTTTTAAAAAGTATCAAATAATATTATATTTTATGTCAAAACTAAAGATATATGCAAAACTGCAAAAAACCTATAAAGAGAGCAAAATGTAGAGTAAATTTATATAGATTAGAGCAAAATGTAAAACTGAGAGTAGAGATTTAGACATCTTGAGAGAGAGAGAGAGAGAGAAGAGAAAGAGAGAGAGAGAGAGAGAGCATATACACGCTAGCAAGGACCAACAACTCTGTGTAAGAGATTACATGGGAAAAGAATATTTTCACATAAGACATTATCTCATTTTGAGTTTTATGTAACTTACATCTGAATTACAGGATATTCCACATATACCAAATGTCTCCACTGTCTTTCAATGTTTACTTTCTGTTGTAAATGTTTTGTACAGGAATGGGGCATTACCTATTCTCCACAGTACATTACATGCACATATTTATAAAAAAAAAAATCTCTACAAGAATGTAATATGTACAGGTACAAATTGGTTTTTTTTTCCACATCATTAGGCCATTCCTAGATTTTTTCTCTGTTTAGCTTCCATGGACAGACTGGTTTTGAGACCATAAATATATATGGAAAAATATGGAACATAGTCCTCAAATGAAAAGTTAAATATGAGGATTCTTTTGCATCAATGTGAAAACTATTATTTCAAAGGTTATATATAAGTACCAAAGATATGGTTAATCGTTTAATATAAGTTTTATTTTGTTTTTTCTCTTGTTAACATATCACAAAAATACTTCACTTTGCATTAAATTGCATTTGTATTCCTAAAAAATGTCATGTGCTTATTCTGTCATTTTGTGGTCTTATTCCTGATAGAAAGATACATTTTTATTCCAAGGTGGACGCTGAGCATGAAAAAAAAACTTGGAATTGCCTTACCTCTGGGTAGACTTTTTTTAGGGATCCTTGCAGTGAACACTGTTAATATATTATTAACATTTGATACTGTGAATTCCTTTCTATTTCCTTTAACGCTTTATCTAGCATACATACCTTTTCAAACATATTAAAAAATGATATGAAATCACAATTCTATAGCTACAAAATAATCAGATTTTTTGGAGTTTAATGTGTTTTAAGTCACACTCAACAAATTTTCATATTCTGTTACCATGACTTCTCCTGAGGCTATATTTTCCTTCCCCATTATCTTTTATAAGAGCCCTGCTGGAACCTAAGCAAATTTTTGTAAGAATGTTTGTCAGTTTACTTGGGTGGGTATCTTCCCGGGTACATTGTAACCAGGTTCTCTCCTCCGTCATTAATAACTGACCACCACCATATAACTTGAAAATTGTGGACTGTGGCGTAAAACACCAGTCAAAATTCAAATTCAGGTATGAGCTTCCTGGGGCCCGTTTTATCAAGAAGTTGTAAGTCCTAAATTTTAAAAGTTATTTGATCTTAAGACAAAACGCCACCGTAATTGAAGTCTTAAGGTACTTTTTTTTGCGTTTGCATATTTTCAAATACGATCTTGATAGTTTAGGAGTATTTTTACCTGCTACATGTTACAAAGATAAATTATGACACATATATAAATAAGTTAGGTCTATACACAGCCTCCGGGTAGTCATAAAGAGCTGACCTAATTTGGTCATAAGTCATAAGACCTAAGTCTCTGTAAAACAGTCGCAAGTCATAGGTGTGATCGTAAGACAAAACTAAGACTTAGGACCCTTACATAAAACGGGCCCCTGACACCCGCAGCCAGATAAATCATGTTATGTCCTGCTACAAACATTCACATTATCCACAACTTTCCAAATCCATTGAAGACGATATACATATTCAATTATTTGACAAGCTGTCACCAAGGTATATTTGTTATTATGACATTATCTGTTTACTTGTTTCTAGTTTTTACATGACATATAGATCCAAATGAGAGAAAGTACAATGTTCACTGTAGTGCACTCATTGTTTTTACTCTGTGTGTGTGTGACATTTGTATTATTACTTTTCATTGTGTATTGATTCTCAGAATAGGCCTTCTGTTTGTTAACTTGTAACTTAACCCATTGACCCCTGTAGCCACAAATGGACTCTCCTAATTCAAAGAACGGTAAAGTCCACTCAGAATTCAGGAGTGTATAATTTAAAATCCAAATTTTGTAATAATGTCACATGCAATTTTAACTTGTTCACTTCCCAGGTATGACATTAGACCATACTATTTATTGATTTGGGTGAGTCTAAATGTGACTACAGGGGTTATTGGGTTTAAGCTTGGAAATAACATGTGTTGAACCTTACCGTAGATACAATATTTCTCATTCTATGAAATGAAATCCTACCGTTAAGGTCTGAATACATTCATGGAGGTAAAAAAATAAGTAAATAAATAAATTGATTATGTATTGAACTGTGTTTCACACTGAAAAATGACTCCCAATCAAAATATTTTTAAGCATTTTGTATTTTGCTTTTTTCATTGATAAAATTTTTTGAATTTCCTTGCTTTGTACATTTGATATTTGTAATGAGTGTCTCAAGAACTCTGAAGTTTGGTATTTTGAAGACTATGATTTTTGTTAATAGAAACATTTCTAAATATCTCTTACACCATGATATTTCTTGTTACAAGCATCTCAGATATGAAATTTCAAGTACCAAGCATCTCACCAATATGTCTTGTAATATATATCTTCGTCCCTCTGATATCTGTAGTAGTCTGACTATCCATGTTTTCAAATACCCACAGTATCATTGACGTCCATTTAGTGTGATGAGTATGTTATGTATTTGATGTATATATTTAAGTCTCCTTCAGGTGTAACTATTAATAATTTACCGTGATTCTAAATCTAAGTTACTTGTTTACACATACCTTTGACCTTCACACACACATGCACACACACACACACACACACACACACACACACACACATGTATTTATATATATACCTATTTTGAAAAGTACCTTAATGGCCTTCACCTATATATATATATATATATATATATATATATATATATATATATATATATATATATATATATAAAGCACATATACAGAAATATATATTTAAAACTATTTTTTGTGGCTATATTTAGAATTATTTCAGCATCTGTTCTGTATTCGCTCCAATATAAAATATTTACTTGAAAGTCAGTGATTTAGTTTTTGCTTGAATCTATATATAATCCTCACATGCCAAATATGAATCGTTCAAGGCAAAGTGCACCATTTATGAAATTTATAGAAAGTTGTTTGCTTTTTTTTACACATAACACAATCGTATTCTGTTGATTCATGTTTTAATTAGATAAACCAAAACGAAATAATTATATCATGTTCATTATTCATTATATTTGTTATCACATTTGTTATTTTACTCTTGATTAAGAAAATAAAAATAAATTAAAATAGAATATAATGGTAAAATAATTTTTTGTTCTTTATCTCTATTAATCATTTGTTGGAGTGTTGGCACTTCACTACTTAGCCATGTGAGGGGGTGACATTTTTGTATCCATGAAAATGGTGACTCTCCTATAATCATTAGTGGTGTGTCCTTTCCATGATAATGGTGACATTTACCATAGCGATAGGGGTGGTGATATTTCTATAGTCATGAGAGTGGTGACTTTTCTATGACAATGAATGGTGATACTTACCCGTGTGGATGGTCATACTTTCATAACGATGGGTGATGGTGATACGATGTAAAATTCATGGGTCTTTCAGATGAATCAAAGGTCACCATGCGTGATGTGTAAAATAATTATCATTGCAGTGACATCTGGCCATAGCACGGATAAAAATGTTTGGGACGTCATCTACAAGTTTTCGAAATTTCAGTATAAGTGCAAATTCTTTTAAGATCATTACAGACCATGTAATAAAGCTGATATTAAAGTAGCTTGCTAGTAATAAGAATAATTTTATCACAGAATCATATTTTTGTTCATATAATACACATATTTTACCGGAAGGTAGTCAAAGTATAGTACACATACTGTACCGAGAGGCAGTGATAGTACACATACTGTACCGAGAGGTAGTCATAGTACACATGCTGTACCGAGAGGTAGTCATAGTACACATACTGTACTGAGAGGTAGTCATAGTACACATACTGTACCGAGAGGTAGTCATAGTACACATACTGTACTGAGAGGTAGTCATAGTACACATACTGTACCGAGAGGTAGTCAAAGTATAGTACAATACTGTACCGAGAGGCAGTGATAGTACACATACTGTACCGAAAGGTAGTCATAGTACACATATTGTACCGAGAGGTAGTCATAGTACACATACTGTACTGAGAGTTAGTCATAGTACACATACTGTACTGAGAGGTAGTGATAGTACACATACTGTACCGAGAGGCAGTGATAGTACACATACTGTACCAAAAGGTAGTCATAGTACACATATTGTACTGAGAGTTAGTCATAGTACACATACTGTACCGAGAGGTAGTCATAGTACACATATTGTACCATGAGGTAGTCATAGTACACATACTGTACCGAGAGGTAGTCATAGTACAAATACTGTACCGAGAGTTAGTCATAGTACACATACTGTACCGAGAGTTAGTCATAGTACACATACTGTACCGAGAGGTAGTCATAGTACACATACTGTACCGAGAGTTAGTCATAGTACACATACTGTACCGAGAGGTAGTCATAGTACACATACTGTACCGAGAGGTAGTCATAGTACACATACTGTACTGAGAGTTAGTCATAGTACACATACTGTACCGAGAGGTAGTCATAGTACACATACTGTACCGAGAGGTAGTCATAGTACACATATTGTACCGAGAGGCAGTGATAGTACACATACTGTACCGAGAGGTAGTCATAGTACACATACTGTACCATGAGGTAGTCATAGTACACATATTGTACCGAGAGGTAGTCATAGTACACATACTGTACCGAGAGGTAGTCACAGTACACATACTGTACCGAGAGGCAGTGATAGTACACATACTGTACCGAGAGGTAGTCATAGTACACATACTGTACCGAGACTTTGGTAGTCATAGTACACATACTGTACCGAGAGGTAGTCATAGTACACATACTGTACCGAGAGGCAGTCATAGTACACATACTGTACCGAGAGTTAGTCATAGTACACATACTGTACCATGAGGTCGTCATAGTACACATACTGTACCGAAAGGTAGTCATAGTACACATACTGTACCGAGAGGTAGTCATAGTACACATACTGTACCGAGAGTTAGTCATAGTACACATACTGTACCGAGAGTTAGTCATAGTACACATACTGTACCGAGAGGTAGTCATAGTACACATATTGTACCATGAGGTAGTCATAGTACACATACTGTACCGAGAGGTAGTCATAGTACACATACTGTACCGAGAGTTAGTCATAGTACACATACTGTACCGAGAGTTAGTCATAGTACACATACTGTACCGAGAGGTAGTCATAGTACACATACTGTACCGAGAGGTAGTCATAGTACATATATTGTACCGAGACGTAGTCATAGTACACAAACTGTACCGAGAGTTGGTCAAAGATCGTTCTTTTCTTTAAAAGTAAGTTTACCAGCTCTCGGTATTCTTTGCCTATTATTACATTTGTTAATTGTATGACATAGTGCAACAGATTATCTAAAATTTAATAGCACACATTAGCTGTTTTTTCCCCAAAAAATCTTTCTATTTTTAGCTCGCCAGGAAGAAAGTGCGGAGAGCTAACATCATACCCCGGCGTCGTCGTTGTTGTGGTTGGCGTCCGTAGACATAACTTTAACCTGCGCTACGTATGTTTAACCACAAGGGGCAGGGCTTCGGTATTTCCCATATTGATCTCTTATGACCAAAGTTTTCATTTGGTACTTTGACTTTTGACCTAGCGACTTTGACCTATTTTTTTTTTTAAAAACTAGAACCGTAGCGATATCTTTTAAACCATGATTGATAGGGCTTTGATATTCACATATAGATTCCTTATTACAACAGCTTTCATTTGGTGCCTTGGCTTTTGACCTTGACCTTGGACATACTTTTCAAAAACTTTCACCTGAGCTCTATCTTATAAACCATTAGGGGGAAGCTTTGATATTTCACATATTGATTTCTTATGACCAGAGCTTTCATTTGGTACGTTGACTATTGACCTTGTGACATTGAACTTTGACTTTGACTTGCTTTTCATGAACTTTGACCTCAGCTGAATGAATCAAAATATTTACTGTACCTTGACCTTAAAACCTGACAGTTGTGGGTCAAAAACTATTTTGAAAATTTGCCCCATTTTCGTCGAACTTTGTTGTCTTCTGACAAATCTTGTTACTATTTCGATAGATGGTCAATAACAAATAAAGATATAGGGCCTACGCATCCATAAACATTCTTAAATTTCTATATATTTCGTGAAATCTGCTTGAGAAACCCAGTTAGGTAATTGAATAATTCAACATTTACTTTTTGTATATTCATACAACACCTGACCTTATTTTCACAGAATATACAGCAATATAAGATTGTTTATGCCCATATACATATATTATTTGTTATTGTACATCAACCTAAGTAATGAAAAACGAAATACACATGTAATTGGTTTTGGAAAACACAACTAATGCCACTTTAAGTCTGTATACTCGGGGAAATTGTTAATGTTTGGACAAGGGTTGTCATTCACAATAATCCCAGCGGACACTGGTGATTATTGTCCAGTATTACGTTAAGCTATGATGTTTCCCAATTTAATTATCCTTTTAAAGAGCTTATAAATGTTGATCACGAATCCTTAAATTTTTCAAAGCTATATCCATATCATTGTAGAACTAATCATAATATTTAAGGATTAACTTGAACATCTTTGCTATTTACTGAAAGATAACTGGCATGAGGCAGAGTACATCTTGTATTGTACGGAAAATTTACCACATTTACTACAACACGGACAGGATATATAGTAGATCAAATAAGGATTTATTTTATTTTTCGAAAAAAAAGTAAACAAATAGGTATCAGTTGTTAAACGCGAATGAAAACACTGGCCTAGCAAGCCAGTATGGCAGCTTGAAGGACACCCGGGAGGCTCACTTAAAAAATAAAAACTTTGATTTTTAGAATTAAAATATATATATATATATATATATATATATATATATATATATTATATATATATATATATATATATATATATATATATATAGTGTATAATAAAGGCCCCAATTGACTAAATCAGTTGCTTAGTAATAGGAAATGATCGTCGTTTGTAATGTTAGCATGTTTATGTCATCCGATGTGAAAGGGATTTCTATGTGTACTGAATGACCTCAGATCTAGACGGTTCCAACTATTCAAGAGGTACGCAAGGCACCGTTGACTGAAACAACAGGTTACTCGAATGAAACCAAGTTAGACTGTTTAGAGTATTGTTTTAATAAAACATAAACTGATAAAGTGTGAGAGATAAATAAATGGATAAATAATACATAATAAAAACAATTGACATCTACTACCCTCTTAACCTGTTGATATGTGCTGTTCAAAACGTGTTGCAATTCGACTGATCTGCCAACACGGGATGTTGATTTCATTTGGCTATCAAAACATTGTCGGGATGGATCCGTGTCGGAGGTTTGGCTCTTAAAATCGAGATTTCTGTGGTTTATTTAATTACCCATCAACTTTGTTTCCTGTGATGAAGTAAGGAAATGTAGCCTACATGATTTATGTTTTTTCATTTCTGAATGGACGAGCGTACTGTAGATAATGCCCCAAAACGAGTCCCGGACCCTCACAGCCCCATGTGCTTCGGTAGGATAAGTATCGGCATATACATCATAAAAATATCACGATTGCGAGTTTGTGTTTGTCAGGACTCCTGAATTATACGATATGTTATACTAGTATTTGATATTATAAAACATGAACATAAAGCGTAATGGTTTTATTTATGTTTTCGCTCGACAGACGTACTGTATGCATGTAAGCAGTGTCGTTGAAAGTAGTTCCTTCTGCTTTGTAACGTCAAGGGGCTCGTGACGTAGCAATGCCAGTTACACAGCTTTGCTCCGGCCAATCAGCGAGCAGTATTTATTCAATATCAAATTATTTAAGGTTAACATAAATACCAAAGTTTGAAGGGGACAATATAAAGATTATGATTATATACAACATCTCAGATACCAAAGTATAAATCTTTAGGATGTCCAGGACACAGATACAAATCCGGCAAAAATGGACAAACACGGACCTCTGCAAACCAAGAGGTGGGGTCAGGTGTCATGGAGGAGTAAGCATCCCCTGTCGACCTGTCACACCCGCCGTGAGTCCAAAGTCAAGTCCAAATGAAATACGTGAGGAATACTTCTCTATGACACCTGATCCCAACTCTGGATTTCCAGAAGTCCGTGTTTGTCCAATGTCCACTAGATTTGTATATCTATAAACTGGACATCCTGAAGATTTATACTTTGGTATCCGTGTGATTTTCATATTGATTATTTGATAAACTACTTTAGAATAGGAGAAGTCTGTATGCATCCCATATGTAGGAGAATATGAGATGACATGATACCATAATGTCTTTATCAATGATATATGATATTTGAAACGTTAATGTATTTGAATAATGTATTGAGAAATTGACAATACATGACATTGATATTTCGTAGCTGTTGCAGCGGTTGACCCAATGACAAGGCTACTACTCTGTCATCTAAATGCCGTAAGCTAAATGTATGACTGTATAATTTCAAAAAGTGGCATTGCCTGACACGCGAATAAGACAGCTGAATGATATATTTAAAAAAAGACCTGTAACATCGGAACTTCTTCTTCTACGGCGATTACAAAATATCATGATGAATCGACATTTCTGTCAGAGTTCTATTTTAAGGATTATATGTGGGTGACTGACCGTTGTCGTCCGCGAGATTGACGATGATATCCTAGGACAATGTGTAATATAGAATGACTTACGAAACAGCTGCCGGTATCGACACATCTGTACGCGGGGAAATGACAAGATCCACATATGTTGCGCAACACTCTTCATACAGGGACATAAATTGCTGTCGGAGGAATTACTATGTGAAACACTGAATTTCTACGACACAGTGATTTCATAATATACATTAAGATCTATCATCATTATTTTCTAGAAGAGAAGATGTTCTGGAATACATGTACATTTCTTTAATAACCAGCATTGGTTAGATATTCATTTTTTTTTTTGCATTTGACAGTGTTTCTAAATTTCCAATCTCTTCTCCTTCTTTAAATTTTTTTTGCTAATTCAATTAAGTTGCGTTTATTCTGGTTTCCTTACTGCATAGTTCAAATAAAATGTCCGTCTTTGAAATACGAACAAGTAATTTCTTATCCGCAATTATTAAAAATATGTCAGAGTTTTATCAAAATAAATGAATATAGTCCTTTAGACAATCATTCCTGAACCAAACTTGAAAAGTTTTTCTATATACATATACCTTAATGATTAAAATTATAAAAATCACAAATACCAAAGTATTAACCTCTGGGGAGTTCAGGAGACAGAAATATATGGAGGCTTTGGATAAACACGGACCGCCAGTGTCATGGAGGAGTAAGCATCCCCTGTCGACCGATCACATCCACCGCGAGACACAGTCAATTTCTGATAAAAACAAATGAAGAATTAATCCTCGTAACAATCGCTGTAAACAACTCTACAACTTTTATAGGACAAGTAACAAAACATTTCGGTTAGTGAAACAAAGCACGGGTAGTTGCCAACCTATACTGTATACAAGCAAATAGTGAAGTCTCTCACGTCTGGTAAGCGCAGGTTCGAACAATTTTGAACGTAAACTGATTTTTGTGAGAAAGTTTGCCAGTATACTTACGGAAGGCCGTTGGTCTCTTCCTGGGTAACCGGCTTCTCTCCTCCACCATTTAAAACTGACCGCCGCTGAAAAAGTGTTGGATGTGGTGTAAAACACTATTTAAAAAAATACAACCAAATTTAAATATCCAAATCTCTCTCTCTCTCTCTCTCTCTCTCTCTCTCTCTCTCTCTCTCTCTCTCTCTCTCTCTCTCTGTGTAAAATATTCCTTCATGTTTTTTTATTCATCAACTGTATTGTACTTATCTTTAATATCATCCTGATAATTTTTGTCATTTTATTTCCTGATTCATTCTTTTCGACTACCATGTCTTTTTGAGAAAGTTGTTTATATCCTTGTATATGTTCATGTTTATGAAATGGAAGACCCCGTATTCGAAAAGGCACGTGAGGCAATGTGTAGCTTTTCTTATAAAACACAGCTGTAAATGTTTTCGGTAAGTACAATTTCAGTTTTAACTTACAGTTTAATATATTTTCCTTTTAGTTCGTTCATAGATCTTTTAATTATATGTATCTTTCTACTCATTAAGATATTGACATATATTTTTCCTTTAGTATTTGTTACTCTTAAAATTTCTTTTTATCATTTAAACTTGACCTAGATATTTATTATTTTCCTGAACGTTTGTTTAGGGCATCTTATTTATTCTGATCTCCTGCTGAGAAAATATGTTACATAGATATTTTTGTCTTATTTTGCATTTACGAAATAATATATATATATATATATATATATATATATATATATATATATATATATATATATATATATATATATATATGTGTGTGTGTGTGTGTGTGTGTGTGTCTGTGTGTGTGTGTGTGTGTGTTTATATGAGGTTAAATGTTCACAAAACTGTTGATACCCAAAAAACAATATCCGTAAATGGTTGGTGCTTAAGATGGATTGTCTTTAAATCACATACCTTACAAATTTCAACATTATAGTTTTAACACATAAGCAATGTTTAATGATTTTTTGAAAGGCATCATTTATACCACAAACCAGAATAAACATGACTATACTTTATTGTTTTATAACAAACATTACTTTCATTACTGTCTAAAGGTATCGCTTTGTATAAAACACAACAGTAAACATAAACAGTACTTTAATGTTAGTATTGAAACTAATCTTTTTCACAGAACTGAAATAGATTACCATTTTTACAATTTCAACTTCCACGCAATATTAGGTGATCTAGATAAACTAAAGCATAGTTTGTATTTGATGTGAAAACGTAATAAGTGGGTTAAGAACACATCAGAGAAAGCATATCATTTTACTGTAAGAAGTCGAAAAGAACACGGATGTTGTAAATTTCCTAATCAATTTCAAACTTAACTAAGACAAGTGTTCTATTCTTCACTTCTCAGTTAATCATGCGGTGAACTGGATAACATAGAACCCAAACTCTGACAGCTTAAAAAACTACCAGTTGCAGATATTTAAAGCTGTCATCGCCCTGTAATCAGACACTGACTTGTGATACAGTGATACTTGAGAATGTGTTGCGAGAGTAATTAAAGATAAATCTCTGTGAATAAAAAGATAGATCACCGTGTTCTCATGTAGAACTTGTATCTGAAGTATCAATTGTAGGTTTTATAGCAAACGTTATTTTAGGAACGTAGAGAAGACAAATAAAACCCAATCTTGATAATAGTGGAAAGAAAGACATATATACAGTCGATGAAATCGAAACTTAATCGCTGGAGGTTAGATAAAATTATGCCAGGGAGCTTTATCTCTCTCACACATTTTCAAATACTCTCTCTCTCTCTCTGTGTAAGATATACATGTACATCAATTGACACACACATGTACAGCTAATGTTTTCATTCA